>LZPO01087277.1:37706-63228 GCA_001675575.1 Neotoma lepida | reverse complement strand
GCCTTACAGCTGGGCCAAGAGGCATTTCCTCAACTGAGGCTCCTTCCTCTGATGACTCTATAGCGTGTATCAAGTTGACACACAAAACCACCCAGTACGGGGAGGGAGGAGAGTAAATAAAGTTCCTGGGTCTATTCTTGAGACAGTGTTGGGTACATCTGAAGGAAGTTCCTTCCCTTGTCTCCCCATCCCTCACTCTGTAAAGTGACTTTTATGGACATGGTTCCCGTCTCCTTTGACATGAGGAATAATCTGTGTCTATAGTGAGTCTTCCCTAGTGTCTAAAAACTGGTTTCAGTGTTGGAAGGTTGCCGGGTGGATAGGTGTGTTTGAATGTCCTTGTCTTTTGAGTTATACTTGAGTTTCACAACAGTGTGGGTGCTAAGAGTGACCTCCTGCTGTGCTTTGCATGAATCTGTAACAAGTGTACCTGTTAGCTAATGGAACCTTTAATGGAACCAAAGATTAGCTTTCTTTGCGCTCAGGACAAAAACCTATTTTTTAAAGACAGGATTTTTTGCATCCTGTAGTTTGGCTTCAAGCTCTTGACAGTTCTCTTGCCTCAGCCTCCTGAGCACTGGGAGTTATAGCTATGTATCACCACAGTAGACACAAATGCTACTTTGTGTCTTCTTTTTGATCTATTTCAATCTTTCTCACTTAGCTAAGCATGAACTAAGCAAATGTAAGCCCTGAGCTTGTTTGACAGCTCTAGAGGTCAGGACATCTTTGTTGGAGAAGGGATGGAGGAGAACTGGCCAGTACAGATTGGCATGGAGACTGTCATGCCTGTGTTGTCCTACCACCATGTGAACATCTAAAGACAGTTTTAGCACAGAAAGATTACAAAGAGGCCAAGAGTGTATATTAGGAATTACCTTCCAGCTTTAACAGCTAGTGTGATGTGACAAATAGATTTCCGTCACACGCTGGATAGCCACATCACCACGAGTAATAATTGTTAGTATAGGGCGTGAGTAAAGATAAGGAAAGAGATGATAAAATGATACTGCTTTCATTTCCAGGATCAGTTGTTGGGGAGGAGAGACTGACAGACAGACAGACTCAGAGAAAAAAACACAGAGGCAGACACTTTACCACTCAGTCTTAAAAATATGGCTGGATCATAGGTGTTGGGATTAAGCGTGCGTGCGTGCGTGCGTGCGTGCGTGCGTGCATACGTGTGTGTGTATGCATAGCCATGCTGAAGTATGGACATCACACATCTGTTATTTGAAAACCCTTCAGGGTTATGTAGCTCCTAGCAGGAAGACAGAGTTGGACTGGAGGCAAGCACGGTGGGATCATGGTTCAGACAGCGTGAGGAGCTGGTATGAAAGCAGCAGGAACACGGGAGAAGGTTTCGGGAGCTGAGGCTGTGGCAGCAGAGGAAGCTAGAGTTACATAGGTGTTTTCAGCTGTCTACTGAAGTCATCATGGATGGGTTAGAGTAAATGGCACTACTAAGTTCAGAGACGCACGAGGAAGTTGCTTTCTTGATAATGGTGATGGTTTCACGAGTATAGGCATGTTGTATGACAAAACTTTTCCTGGGGAGACACAAATACACATCTACTTACCTCAGAGGAAATCTGCAACAAACCAAAGGATAGATACCACCAAAGTCCAACTTGTGAACCAATGAGTTTTATTGAGGCTACTTACAGGAACATACATGGATTGGTTACAGGAGCAAAAATGACTCAAAGACAGCCATATCACCAAAGCCCACCCTAGAATGGGTGACAGCTCACAAAGCTGGGGACCTGGAGCTCACTGCACAGCCTGTGGGCAGCTCAACAGGTTGGAGAGTATTCTGTCCAGTGCCTCAGTTGATCTAAACTCCTTTGAGGCAGCTCTGCTGGTTTCTGCTTTTTCCAGGTAGCTGGTCTGGTCTGAGTCATCTTTGCAGCCCAGCTCTCCTGTATCTGCGTTTATTGTTTACTCTGGCAGGGAGGNGGCTAGTGAATCTGGTCAGTTTCAGGGACTTCCTGAAACTGTTTTGANTTGTTTACCTTCCTATGCTTAAAGAGCGTCCTCCATGGTGGAATGTTTTGGTCTCAGAGGAAATTGTTACAGAACAATGCAGAATATCAAAATATATCAAATTTTGTGTCTTTTGCTGAACTTCAGTGATTCTCAACAGCTTTGCTGAGTTGGAGTTCATGTCCTCTGCAGTCTATCGTTTGACATGCACAGGGCAATGGTTTTTTAGTGTGTCACAGTTTATTTCCAACCACCACTGCCTTTTTGGAAAAAAANTTTTTTTTTCTTTTTTCGAGACAGGGTTTCTCTGTGTAGCTTTGCGCCTTTCCTGGAACTCACTCGGTAGCCCGGGCTGGCCTCGAACTCACAGAGATCCACCTGCCTCTGCCTCCCGAGTGCTGGGATTAAAGGTGTGCACCACCACCGCCCGGCTGGAAAATTTTTACAACTCCAGAAAGAACCTCCAGCTGTTGCTGGCCACTTCCCCTCCCCCCTGTCTTTTAGAAACCAGTTGTCTGCCTTCTGCCTCTATGGGATTTGGTGTTCTAGACCTTCATACAGTAGAATCAGACAGTGTGCCTGGCTTCAGTCATTTGGCAGAGTATTTTCAAGGTTTNTCTATGCTGTGGTGTATTTAAATGCTTCCTTTTATGACCAAATGATAGTTCTTTATAGGAGAATACCATATTTTCTTCACTCATCTGTTGAATGTTGAGGTAGTTTGTGCTGTTGTGAATGACCTTTGACTCTTTACCACCACAGTTAGGAAAGCAATAACCTTTGCGTTTTTCGTCTCACTCTTTCTTGGCTGTTTATGCTTTTGGGTGAACATAAAGGAGAGGTCCTTCACATTCGGGTGGTTTTAAATCCTAAGAGGAGGAATTTCTACTGAGACATTGCTTTGATAACCCTCCTTCCCCTTCAGTTTAAACTTCACTGAGCATGGAGAAATGTTTCTAATCCAGCTTGAGTGAGATAAAGTCATTTAAGTATGGATCCGGTTTGTGAGAGACTTGTGGAAATATTAGAAATATGTAAGGGATTTGAGAGGAAGGGGAGAGAGCATTCAACAAGATTGAATGAAAAGGAGCTAGGAAGAAGCAAGAGCCAGGGGTTAGTCAGTAAATGTGACTGGTAACAGGAACACAGCATAGCTTCTACATGATACAGGATGAGCCAAAGTGTCAGCCTTAAGAGGAGATGCTGGTGCTCTGGGAGAGTGACTGTTGACCTAAAAAACCATAATCAGACAGGGCCCCATTTCATTTTTGAGGGTTTTATTTACTTACTTAATTTTTTAAATATTTATTTGTTTTTTGAGACAGGGGTTTCTTATTCACTCGGTAGCCCAGGCTGGCCCCGAACTCACAGAGATCCACCTGCCTCTGCCTCCTGAGGGCATTGAAAGCATGCACAACCACCACCTAGCTATTTACTTAATTTTTGAAACACGGTCTTACTACGTAGCCATGGCTAGCCTGGAACTCCTTATATAGGCCAGGCTGGCTTCAAACTCACTTGTTTCTGCCTCCTGGGTGCTGGGATTAAAGGCACCACTGTACCTGTCCAGGATAATTAGGCCATTGGCAGCCTCCTCTTAATCTCTGAGGCACAGAGGACCCACTGAAATCCCCCTGCAACCTGGATGTAAGCTTTTCATGTGGTGCCAGATTGTGTTGTTAATTTGTTCACAACTAGTTACCAAGACTGATGCTGGACCTATTTCTTTTAAGGATTACAGTTTTGTTGGTTTGGTCTGATTTTAAAGTTATGTTTATTTAGTGTGATTTATATTCCATGAAGTTTACCATTTTGAGTGTAGTAGATGGCAGATTTTATACAATGTACTCAGTAACTGGTAGCATTTATTTGTTCTTGGGCATAAGATGTTTAAGTGAGCCAGGTGGTGGCTGGTGGCACACACCTTTAATCCCAGTGCTCAGGAGGCAGGGACAGATGGATCTCTGAGTTTGAGACCAGCCTGGTCTACAAAGCAAGTTCCAGGACAGCTAGGGCTATACAGAGAAACCCTGTCTTGAAAAAAACCAAAAAAAAAGTTTAAGTGTACAAGAAGTTCTGTTTTGAATATGTTAAATCTGATTAAATAATATGCAGTAAAATTTTGAAATACACTTCCTGAACTTCAAATTTTACTTATGCATGTATGTGCATTTGTGTGTATACATTCTGTATGCACGCATGTGTGTATGAACATCATACACTGCAGATGGACCCTTCGGCCAGCGGAGCTTTTGGAGAGCGCTGGCTCCACTGGCTTTTTATCACGTAGGTTTTACCCTCGCTGTCTATAGGCTACAGGAGTTAGCTTTGTCTCTGCGGTAATAAAGCTGAGGTGGCAGAAGCGAAACTGAAAGCTAATATATTTAATTACTGAGCAAATTGNATTTAGGAAGAACTAAGGATGAGTAAGTAAACATATTAAATAAGTAATTATCCTTTATTGCCTGCTCCGCTCCTCCACAACCACCCTTATACCTCAGCTTTCAANATGTCCAAGTTACAGCTACATAGTGAGTTGGAGGCCAGTCTGAGTCAACCTTCCTTGAAGAAAGCACATTCTCAGACAACTAGTAGGCAGAAGCATAAAAGTTACCACAGAAGGTGAAGTGAAGTATCCTTTTTGAAGGAGGTAAGAAGTCATGATGAAGTAGGAAATTACCTTTAAAATGTAGCATGCTTCTTAACAGTTTACTGTGTCCTGGGACCGAAGAGCATCTTCAGGGACTACTTACTACCATTCATATTTTGGCAATTAAATTAGTAAGCAATTTGCTGTAAATACATAGAAACTAATTTTGCTTAACATTTCAAGGGGAAAAAAACCTTGGAAGCTAAGGGTGACTGAAGTTGGCTTATATGATGTTGATATAATGGACCTATAGTTACTGTTTGAATAGCTTCTCTGTCAGAATAGCTTACAGCTCAGGAGAGAGAGAACAGCTTTGTGTTCACATTTTCCACTCCAGTTCAGATCTAGAAATGTTCACACTACCTGACACCTTTCATAANCACCTGCATGCTGACAGCTACGTCAAGTGTGCTTATGGTTGCTGTGCGCCTCATGTTTATCTTGTCTTGCTAGAATCAGTAGCGCTAAAAAAGGAAGTTTTTTTGAGAAGGATCATCTTACAGATAAAACTCTTTAACATAGGCCTTGTCTTAGGACTTTGAATCGACAGAGGAAGTAAGATGTATGATGCATTTGTGTATGAGAAATAAGCAACTTGCCTTCCACCTCGAGAGTGGGGTATGCTGAGGGCAGCAGGTACCCACCAGCAAAGAGCTGAAACCTGGGGAACAGACATGGGCAGGCATAGGCGAGGAGCAGTGAGTGTGTTCCTTGTGGTTCTGTAGTGCAAAGTCCCAGTTAATTCTTTGACTCTTTTCCATCTTGATTACTTGTGATNTGAGAATATATATTCCTGCCCTGGTTAATAACTTGGGAAACTCAAAACTTACGATTTTCTCTCCCCCTCCTGCTAGGTGCTGGATAGTTTACTAGTCCAGTATGGAGTGGTGGAGAGCTGTGAGCAAGGTACCTACCTGTCTTCTGAATTGCTTTCAAATTTATAAAAGGAAGGAAGCAGAAAGAAAACTAACCAATTCTCTTTCTTTTTTCCCCTAGTGAACACGGACTCTGAAACTGCAGTTGTAAATGTAACCTACTCCAGTAAGGACCAAGCTAGACAGTAAGCAGTCTGAAACTTCTTGTCTGTCTGTAATAACTAGGTTGAGTACAGCCACTTCTATTTGTGGGCTTTTAAATTGAAGAAGGGCAGGTGGGTCACAAAAGGAAATTTTATTTTGTGTGTTTGCCTCTGCAGTGATGCCTTTTAAATCTGTATGACTAGTAGGAAATCTGCATCTGAGGTTTGTTCCACTTTTAATTTATCTTTAATACCATTTGCAGAGTGATGTATAGAGCTAAACTACACCCTATTTGCAAAAAGCCTTGGGCCTGAATATTTTTTCCAAATTATGTCATTTGCCTCCTTAACTCTCCTTTGGTGCTTTTATCTGCAGCTGGTAAGTTGACTGCATTAAACTAACAACATTTCAATCTTGGCATTTTCTTCCCTGAAGTCAGTCATGATTACCTGGTTCACTAAGAGTGAGCAAATATTGAACCAATACACCTTGCAACTAACAGCTTTTCAAATCTACCCATGATAATTTTGTAGGTACTGGGAGAGAAAATAAGAGACCCACAGAAACTGCCTTTGATAGCTCTGCCTAGACCATGAATACAGGGATGGTACTGAGTACCNAACAGCCAGCTCTAGGACTGGAAGTCTCACCTACCTCCAGATAGAGGGCAAGAACAGACTAGTCTTTTCTGTGTGGGAGAGTTGGAAGGACCGCTTTGGTCATCCCTAAGTCCTAATTGGGGGAATGGGAAATAATCTTTAACAGTGAGAATTCCGGGTAACCTTGAGGGACAACCTCTTCATGGGGCAGAGGAGTCCCATCCAGATCTTGAAGCGCACCCACATTGGGTGCTGCCTGTCTTCCTGTGCTAGGAGACTTCTGGAAGCCCGCAGGAGCCCTGTTGCTGCCAGAGTGTAGCCAAAAGACCACTGCCAAGTGGGCGGCTTGATGGCCCCAGAGCAAGTGTCTGGGGCCTGACTATGCACTGAAACTTAGCCAGCAGATTGCCTCTACACTTAAGGGGATGAACTTTGTACCAGAAAGCTGGGGGAAACCAGAGTCTGCAGAGTCACAGACTCAAGTTCTAGACTATCTACCAGATGTCAGGAAGGACTTGAGGGGGCAGGACCAGCATTTCCAGTCAGCTGGTGAAAGACTTGTACCTGCAACACAGCCATCCCGGTGGGTGACTGGTAGCTTGGAGATGACTNCCCAGGTTTAGGGCTAGCATTTGTCCCCCAGCCTTACGCAGGATGACAGGACCTGTGACCCGACTTGGCAACCAGGATCTGCCAGGAGCAAGAACAGCCTCCACAGCCCACCCCCTCCCTGAAGGACTTGCCTAGAGCTGTGGTTTGACCGATGGAGGACCATCCACACTGGTAGCAGCATCCATGACCTGAGCTTGCAAAGATCTGCCCACAAGTGTGAAAGGCATCAGGAGCTGGGGAAAGAGCCCAGAGCCACTGGAACCAGCAAAGAAGACTGTACTCAGACTTGGCCCCATCACGCTCTCTCCCCCTGATGTTTGTTGCTCCTTTGTTAATACTCCTGTTGGTCTAGCAGGCCGGCTTTGCCCTGCTCTCTTACTGTCTTTGTTCTTTCCCCTTCCATTTTCCTTCTCCTCCTCCTCCTTTTTCTTTATTTTTCATTTTCCTTTTGACAGCCATTTCCAAAGAAGACATGCAGCATGGTTTCCAAGGGTTNCGTGTCTGGGTGTCCTGGGAGCTGGGACTTTTCCAGGTTGTCTGATAGATTCTATTTCTTCATGTTGTTCTTTTCATTATAACTTCAGTCAAAGCTGCTCTTCCCCAGGTTCCCTTTCTGTTTATTTACTTCCCTCCCACCCCACCAGAGGGAAAGATATAATTAAGATTAGGGCAGAAACTAATGAAATGGAACTGAAGAAATAATACAAAGTATCGAACCAGCGTTGGTTCTTTATAAAGATAAACAAAGTTGACAGATCCTTAGCCAAACTAAGGAAGAGAGAGAAAACCCAAATGAAGACTTAATTGAAAAGGAGGCATCACAACAGATACCATTGAAAGGCAGAAAATCATTAGAATTCACCTTAAAAACAAAACAAAATGTATTCCACTGAATTGGAAAATCTAAAAGAAATAGATAATGTCTAGATGCTTATGACCTAACAAAATTAAACTAAAGACAGCATAAAAATTTTAAGTAGCTAAGCAGTGAGATTGAAACACTAATAAGAAAGTCCCCAGCTGATAACGCTCAGGCCCGGACGGGTCCACTGCTAAATTCTACCAGCTATTTGAAGAACACCAATGCTTCTCAAACCAGTCCATAAATTAGAAAATGTAGGAAAACTGCCAAACTCTTTACCAAGCTGGTACTAACCATATACCAAAAGTAGATAAAGAGACAACAAAAAGAGAAAATTATAGGCAATTCCTCCTGATGAATGTAGATGTAGAATTTCTCAATAAAGTACTTGGAAAATGAATTAAGTGATGCATCAGAAAGAGATTTCACCATGATCAATTTGGCTTCATTCCAGATGTGTCGATGCTTCAACATGTTCAAGTCAATAATTCTATACACAAATAGCCTAAAAGACAGAAATCATTAAATAATTTCCATACATGCAGAAAAGGCTTTTTTGCCAGACTCCAGCCTTGGCTTAGGTTTAGGTCCTGAGATGGGGAAGGCGTGTCTGCTCAAGGAAGATTCTGACCACCAGGTGGATTGCACTCAGGTGCCCCCAATAGCTTAACCAGATTAGACTACTAGCAGTAGTGGAGAGGGTACCTGAACTGGCTTACCCCAGTAATCAGATTGGTAAATACCCTAACTGTCATCATAGAGCCTTCATCCAGTAACTGATAGAAGCAGATGCAGAGATCCACAGCCAAGCACCCTCTGAGCTCTGGGAGTCCAGTTGAAGATAGGGAAGAGGGATTCTATGAGCAAAGGGAGGTCAGATCATGATGGAAAAATGATCAAAATGGGAAAACTTAACCAAGCTCGTAGGAACTCACATACTTTAAACCAACAGCTGTGGAGCCTGAAGGGGACCAGACTGGGCCCTCTGCATACAGGAAATAGTTGTGTAACTAGGTCTGTTTGAGGGGCCCCTGGCAGTGGGATCAAGATCTATCCCTGGTGTATGAGCTGGCTTTCTGGAGCCCCTTGCCTATAGTGGGAAGGTGGGACACCGTGCTTGTCCTTGATGCAGGCGAGAGGGGCTTGTTCCTGCCTCAATTGAATGTACCAGGCTTTGCTGACTCCTCATGAGAGCCCTTACCCTTTTGGAGGAGGGATGGGGGGATGGGTCAGGAGGGGAGGGCTGGGAAGGAGNGGGAGGAGGGATGAATGGGATCTGTGGTTAGTATGGAAAATGAATAAAAATTTCTTAAATAAAACTTAAAAAAGACTAAAAAAAGAAATATATTGTATTTTAAGAAATACATCATAATCATTATAAAAGCCCCCCATTGTTCCCCTTTGTTTCCCCAAATACACTTTTCCACCCTCTACATGACCTTATTCTAGACACAGAGTTCAGCATTTTTGCAGGCTATGGAGCCAGACACAGCCTGCTCTCACAGCACTTACATCACCTGGCAGCTACTTGTGGTTACAAAGTTAAAAAAAAGTAATAGACATGGGCACAATGCTTTAAGGACAACAGTATTCAAACCCAGACAATTCTTTCATGTCTGNAAGATATGCTTTTATATGGTTCACTTTTCTACAAGAAGGTCCCTGTCTCAATCTCGCAGCAAAAGGCAGGCTTTGATAGGTCTCTTTTTCCATCCCACCATAACAGTCTTCTTCCACCAGTGTAAGCTCCTGTGCATGGTAAAGGTGGGTCCATCCCACAGTTTGCATTGTATTTTTTCCTCTTGGAGCATAGCAGATCCTACTNTTGATTCTGTATGCTTAGTGTCCAGAGAACTTACTCTCAACAGTTGGCACTATGTGTATTCCTGAGGCTTTTCCCCAGTCTGTATACACATGCCCTGCTCTCCTTTCCAGAACTGTGAGACATGGTTAATGTTCCAAATGTTGTTGTCTCATATGTACCTGTCTCTGTTGAGTCAGAAAAGTTCCCAGGATTAGGAGTTGTAGCTAGTAATTCCAGATAAGAAATTTGAGAAGCACTAGCCCCTTGCTGATTCTAAGGGGAAAATATTCTAGAACAGAATTTCCAGGGAAAATTACAGCTGTTGCATGTGTGATTGACAAGTGAGACTAAAAACCACTAAAAGAATCAACAGTATAAGGAAAGAGAAAAGAGCCTGCAGGCTGCATGAATTCAGCAAAGTCCTGTGCTGCCTTATGTCCACTGGTCCTTGCCAAGTGAGAGACCATCTCGACGGGCTTTGCCTTGTGGAGATCCATTGGACAGGTATTCATATACTGATCCAAGACTAGGCTGCACAGCTCCTGACACTCTGGCTGTCCTGGAACTTGCTTAGTAGACCAGGCTGGCCTCGAACTNACAGGCCAGCCTGCCTCTGCCTCCCAAGTGCTGGGTTTAAAGGCGTGCGCCACCACTGCCTGGCTCAGAAAAGGCTTTTAACGAATATCTAACAGCTCTTCATGAGAAAAGCCCTAACGACACTAGGACTAGAAGGAATATATTCTAGTCCTAGCACCCACAAGGCAGATCACAACAGTCTGTAACTCCAGTTCCAAGGAATCCAACACCCTCATAGACATGCATGCAGATAAAACACCAATGCACATAAAAGTTAAATTTAATTTAGAAAAGAGGTAACTCTCGAGTAATAGATATGAGAGGATATTATGACAAAGTTGTAGCCACTCATACTAAATGGAGAAAACCTCAAAACATTCACACTAAACCATGAACAACAGCCTCTGGTTTGTCCACTTGTCATCAGTAGAGTGCTTGAAGTCTTTACCAGAGCCCTCAAACAAGAGAGAAATACAAGGGTCATAAATCACAAAGTTCGACTATCCTTACTTGCAGATGTTGTTATTCTAAACTCTAAAGACTCCCCCAGAAAACTCTTAAAGCCGNTAACCACTGTGANCAAAGTATCAGGATACAAATTAACATAAAAAAAATCAGCCTTCCGATATTCCAATGACAGACTTAGGAACAAATCAGGGAAAGAATGCCACCCACAAGCCAATAAATAAATAAGTAAATAAATAAAATACCTTTAAATAAACCTAACCAAGGAAGCAAAAAACAAAAAGTCTTCTACAATGAAAAATTTAAAACATTCAAAGAAATTAAAGACACTAGAAGATGGAAAAACTTCACACATTCATGGACTTGGTGAATTAATATTGTGAACCTGGTTGTGCTACCAAAAGAAATTACAAATTTAATGCAGTCCATGTCATAATATGTGGGACCACAAAAGACCCTGGATGACAAAGGTAATCCTGAACACAGAACGATGCTGGAGGTATTACAGTACCTGACNGGCATAGGCAGGACTTTCCGAATAGGGAAATGGTGTTAGCATTAACAAATGGAAAACTCATGAGACATAAAAGCTTTAGAACAGCAAAGGCAATAATTAATCAAGTGAAGAGGCAGCCTACCAAAGNGTACAAAATCTTTGCTGGCCATACGTTTGACAGAGGATTAACATCTAGAATATACAACAAGAAACCAGACAATCCAGTCAATAAATGACCCAATAAAATGAGTGGGCCCTCTCAAAAGANAGCCAATAAACATGGGGAAAANAAGTTCAACCTTACTAGTAATGTAAGATAAAACTACTGCATTGGAATTCCATCTCCCCCAGTCAGAATAACACTCATTAAAAAACAAAACAAAAACCAAGTAACAAATGTTGGTGATGATGTGGGCAAAAGGGAAGCCTTATGTATTGCTGGTGAAAATAGAAACCAGTTCAGCCACTACAGTGATCAATACGGAGGCCTGGTGTAGCTCTACTACTCTTGAGTTAGCTACCCGAAGGACTCCAGGTGAACATGTCACTTACACATAATGTTTATTCCAGTGTTATTTACTTATCTAGAAAATGGAGCATGCTGAGGTATCCAGCAACAGAGGAATGGAATGCACAAGGAAGGAGTGGTGTATATACAGTAAATTTTTTTATAGCTGTAAAATAATGAAGTTACATGATTTACAGGAAAATGGGTAGCTAGGGATCATCCTAAGTGGATTAAGCCAGTCTTAGATGTATATTACCTTTCACTTATGGTTCCTAGATTTTAACTATAAGATTGTGTATGCATACTTGATGTGGAAGTTTAACTGTGGTACCACAGGGAATTAACAAGAGGAATAAAAAGGGTAAGGGACAGGTATATGGGGAGAATAGATGGATGGAGATATCCTTATGTAATACAGTACCGTGTCTTAATAACTTTCTGGGCTGGAGAGATGGCTCAGCAGTGCNCCAAGGACTTGAATTCCCAGCACTACGTGGGTCAGCCCTCACCTTTCTATAACTCTGGCTGTAAGAGGACACAACACCTCTGGTGACTTCAAGCATCAGTCACCTGAAATAATAAATCTTAAAAGCTTTCAAAAAGTTAAATTAACACATTCCAAAAAATATTTCTTTTAAAATAAGAATTCAGCTAGGTTGCTCCCTGAAGGCAATAGTCATGGCACTGCTAGGAAAGGAGGGAGAAACCAGGGAGGAAGATGGGGATTTGTGTGACACAGTGGGACTCTTTTAAATTTGATAATTTCTGGCTTAGGATGTTGAAGGTGTAAAGGTGTGTGTAATGCTGCCTTTCCATCGAGGGTGCCAGTGAACTTGGCCTCTGTGAGACAGCCACAAGGAAGACAGATACACATGGTTTCCCCTCTTTCACCGTAACAACTGTTTTGTATATTTAAATACGCCTCTGTAAATATATTTCTCTAAATGCATAGTATGTGATTATAGAAATGTGTAATGACTTTGTCGGCTAATTCCAAATTGGGTCCTTAAATCAACTTCAAGTGTTTTTCAGTTATGAACCNTTAGAAAATCAGTTTTGTAGATTTATTTTTGTATGTATGTATGTATGAGTGTATCGACAGGATAAACATTTATTTAAAAATTCATTAGGAGTACGTGGAGGTGTGTGCCTCAATGACCACGTAGAGGTCAAAGAATGGCTGTATAGAGTCATTTCTCTGTCTTGGCTGATATGTGTGTTNTGGGCATTGAACCTAGATCATTAGACTTGCACAGAAAACACCTTTACCCGCTGAACATCCTGCCAGCCCCAGAATGACGTTTTCAATTGTGTGATCTTCACAGAGCTTGGGCTTGTTTGTATGTCTGCGTCTCCGTATTCTCTCAGGATAGGGCTTTGTGAAGCCTCACCAGTCTAGCAGGGGAAAGTGGTTGTGGTAATTTCCTTTATGAGTGAGACTGAAGACTTTTAATGTGTTTAAACTTCTTAGTTGTCCTTGTTTGTATCCTTTATTTAAAAAAAAATTACAGTATTTTATATGAGACCTTGGGCTAATATTATGTTGTAAGATTGTAAAATCAATGTTTTTACAAGTTGCGTTCTTCAACTACATCATATAAGAAGAGCAAGAAAACACAGCCTCTTCAGCCATGGATGTCCAGCCTTTTACAACTGTGAGAATAGAAGCCTGTGAGCAACAAGGGTGACATGCCTTAACCCTCAGTAAACCAAGAGGTCGTTGAGAGGAATGTCCCATGTTTACAGTGAATCTGTAGGAGTAGCCAGTAGAGCCAGGTTCCTGCTGGATGGAGAATACAAGATAAACCCGAGAGTTTTTGGAGATTACTGGATGCCTATCCTGGTGGCCTTATTTCTTTGCCTTTATTCCCCTTGAAGCATTCTACCATCTGAATGCTGAGTGTGGTGGCACACACCAGCACTTGGGAGGCAGAGGCAGGTGGATCTCTGTGAGTTCCAGGCCAGCCTGGTCTGCAGAGTGAGTTCCAGGACAGGCAGGGTGGTTATACAGAGAAACCCTGTCTTGGGGCAGGGCAGAGAAGAAGAAAGAAAATCCTATTTTCTAATGTCTACAAGAAACTCAGCTTTAAAGATAGGGACTACATTAGAGTGGTAGTATTCCTGTCTCTTATACACATCTAGATGTGTAGGGGGGGGGGGGTCAGAGGGACACACAACAAAACATTCTACCATCTACCATCCAAGCTCCGTCCCTAGTCCATCTTCATCTCTAAGTGGGAATCACTGTCGCCCCAGCTCATGAGGCTGCTATAACTACACTGTTCCTTCCAAAACACTTCCTGTGAAAGCTAGAAGGTGGTGGGAGCTCTAGTGAGCAGCCATTGTGTATTCCTCCTCACATTCATTGCTGCTGGAAGCGCCAGCTGCTCTTCAGTGTCATGCTTCTCGCCGTCAATTTCGGACCTATGTTGTGTTTGAGAGGATTCCTCTGACACAGCTATGTCTTAAGACAGAACCTACCCTGGAAATTCCTGCCACCTTGTGGCTAAGAAAAGTCAGTCTGTAGCACACGTTTCAGAAATACATATTTATTTTAAGCTTAAATCTTGTATTACTCCATAATATAATAAAAATTTGGAAGTAAGGAGCCACTCCACACTAGAGACACTGAAGTCTCTGGCTGACGCTGCTCTCTGAGGGCATGTGTGTGAAAAAGAGCCTACTAGGTGTGTAGGCATTTGGACATCACATACAACTTTGCTTAGATTCTTATTTCTGGTTTTATTAGAAAACACAGCTCAGGCAAGGGATGCAGCCCCGTTGGTAGAATGCTTTGGGTTTGAGCCTCAGCACTGTATAAATTGGTGTGGTGTACAAACATGTAATCCCAGTAGGTCATCCTTGCTACAAAGCAAGTGGGAAGCCAGTCTTCACGAGACCCTATCTCAAACCAAAACAAACCCCCAGAATTGTTGGGCCTTTGAGTCCATCCTTGCAGATTGCTATGTAGCTTATGAAATGACCATTACAAATATTCAAAGTAACTTGGCTGAGAGCTGTGAGGAGGAAAATCCTTTTTAGACTTTAAAAATGATGTAAGTAGGTTAATTTTGGGAAAAAAAGAGCAAAAGGCTGATATAAGAAGATTGTTAGTTCCAGGCTAGCCTGAGCTATGTAGCAAGACTGTGTCTCAATAAAAACAAAAACATCAAAAGAAGAAAGGCCAAGCAACAAGACAAATTTCGTGTCATTCAGAAATGAACAATTAAATTTTCTACCTTTGTAGTCTTTATCCTATATATTATAGCTTTCAGAATTAGTTTTACTGCAATGCTTTGTGGGTTTTTTCTTTTGAAGCATGTTTATTATTTGCGTGTAGACATGCTTGCACATGCTTTGGTGTATGTTCGGATGTTGGAGGACAACTTCTGGGAATCAGTTCCATCTCTCCACCCTCTGGGTCCTGGAGCCGGGTCTTGGATCATTAGCCTTGGCAGCAGGAACTTTTACTGGCTGAGCCGTCTCACTGGATGTTTTTTGGAGACTCAGTCTCTTGCTGGGACCTGGACCTCACTGAGCCCTAGGCATCCACCTGTCTCTGCTTCTCCTGGGCTAGCATTGNGAGTGTGTGCTACTGTTGCTGGCTTTTGTGTGGGTGCTGGGAATCAAACTCTGGCCCTCGTGCTTCCATGGCGAGCACTTTACTGACCATCTGGCTCCTGATCCCTGGGTATAGATTTTTGTTTTTCTTCTAGAAGCACGTTAGTCTTGAAGCCCTTTGTAGGTAAGTGATTGTGCTTTGTCCATAGTTAAGATGCCTCCCTGTTTCCTGCAGCTGCCACTGAATGCCCCAGCAGGCATAAAGGCTTGTATGACCCACAGGTATAAGGCTAGGAAAGCCAAGATTCAGTGGCTATATCTGATGAGGTTTTTCTTGCTAATGAGGACTATAGAGTACCAAGGCTATGCAGAACCTCATGTGACAAAGCTGACCATCCTTGGTCAGGTCTTACCTCTTCTAATGAAGCCACAGTTCTATTGGCTTAGGGCCCTACCTGGTCCCCTTANTTATCCATAAACACNCCCTAAACGCCCCATCTCCAAATACCATGAGTTTTGTTGGAAGCATTGAAACTCTCATGGTACAAGGAGAGATCTGCATTCATGACCTTTCAGAGGTAGTTAAACTTCATTTTGTTAGTATGAACCTCAGATAGCAGTGATACAGGGGAGTAAGAAAAGGAGACTATGGGATGGTGGCATCTCTTCATGGAAGAACATGTACTTAGCAGGCACAAGACACTGGATAAGAACCCATCGGTCTAATCTTTAGTTTATAAGTGGGGCAGCAAACACCACACCGAAAAATGGTCTCTGTGGGTAGCNTGATTACTTACTGGTCAAGCCGGATGAGAATGCTAGTTACAAGCCATCCACTTTTCTTCATCATTCAGATCGCTGTGTGGGGGTAAATTCAACTTCTGGTTATCACTTCTGTATTCTTCTTCTCCCTCTGTTGGTCNTCAGGTTGAACTGCCTAGTCTAGCAAGACCTTTGTGTTACCCTAATAAACTTAATAGAGTTAATTATTATAAACCAGAAAAATTCTCAAACACACTTTTATTATTTTAAAGGTAAATTTATTATTGTCTGTGCACATGAGTATGGGCTGTGTCCATGTATGTGTATGGGCACAGGTGAGCCTATGCATGTGCAGAAGTCAGGGGAAACTTCCAGGGTCGGTTCTGCCTTCCACTGGGATCAAACCTGGGTCTTCAGTCCTTTGCTAGTAAGTCACAAACGCCTCTACCCACTGAGCCATCTCGCTGGCCCTTTCAACGTCTGGATGATTTAAAATAGCAACAGAGCAACCTGATTAAAAGCAGGATCTAAGCAATGCACACACTGGCTAAGATTCCTGACTTCTGTTGCGTGGTTATGCCAGCTCCTCTCTCAGGTCTTACAGGAGGAAAACTGAAAACACAACAGCTTCTTTTCGTGCGCTTAGCTGACCACCACCGCCACATGACAGCACTGAATATCAAACCCGGTGCACGGAAGGTTTGAGCAGTTGATTTAAGATCCACCAACACAGGCTATGGCCTTTTTTCTCTCAGTTCTGGCCTCATTCGAGTCCTGTGACCTGAGGGGGAACTCAGCTGTGTCAGTCACACACAGCTGGATGCACATGATATAGGGGCTGTCTTCTCACTGCCTGGAGTGGCCTGAACTGGAACGTGGGCTCCTGGCTGCACTGGGAACCACAACTTCTGCTTTCTCACTCCACCCCCTCGGGAGAATCTCTCCCTCAGAGGAGCCCCATGTAAAGCAGTAGAATATGCAAGTCATAGTTTCTGCCGAGTGNAGAGTTGTTTCTTGGGACATGTGTGTCTTTGTGTAGATTGTTCCAGAATACACAGAAGCATCTGGCAACATATACTTTCCTCTGTCCCCATGAAGAAGGATGTCTGTGTGTCTGTCTTTCCCTTTTGTAACATTCCTGGCTTCATTCCATGGTAAGAGTCTTCTCACGTCCCAATTTTATAATGAAGGGCAGACAGTGAATGGCCTCTTTCTTAGGTCTACATAAGGAGTTGTGATCCCTTCTTCTAGGTGAGATTTTTGGAAAAACGTTTAATGATTTCTGACATTCAAAATGGCTTAAAATTACTTTAAACCTTTAAAATTGTTGAAACTTCAATTTTGTATAGTAAATGTTCATCTGTGTATTAATAAAACCTCTCCATTTTCTCCCTTCAGAAATGGGCAATATATTTTATAGCCCTTAATCCACATTTGCTTAAGAGTAAGGGGGAGAAGAGGAGAACAAATACCAGTGTGGGAGGCTTTGTCACCAGGGCATTGGTAATAAGTCGGCCTCTGGTGCTTGTGTGAAGGACGCCCTCTGACATAAAATCATGTGGAAATATCCCAGGANNCAATGTATCTGGAGAAAAGTCAGCCACAGAGTGTTGCACGTCACAACCACAGCTTTAGGAGAAGCTACTGTTTGTGAAATATGCAGGGCTGATGCATTTTCAGAGATGGTGCCCTTGGCAGCCATGGGAAAGGTGACACAGCACCTTGTTCTTGCTATATTTGGGAACTGCAGATCTTGGACAAGGGTTCATGCTAGGGAATGTAGGACAAGGTAGAAATGAGGGGAAAGCCCAGAATTCTGTGTCCAAAGGCACCACGAGCCCTCGTGGCCGCTGCCCTGTGCCTTCCACCCCATCTTCTCAGAGACCTGTGTGCTGCTAAGACTCCTTGTATCCTCTTTCCATCTGAGACTCGGAAAGTCGATGTTCAAATAAGGAAATGAGCTAAGATCCAGAAACGACCACATGGAGCCACGGGAGAGAGAGTGTTATGTGCTGTTATCTTCACCTGCATGAGCTGAGCTCAGAGTCCGCTCACACAGACTCTGACAGGAGCTTGAGTTGCCTAGGAAAAGTGGGAGNCCCCCCCCCATTTTGCTGTGCCCTGAGGAGTTAGGAAGGTATGAGATAAGAGTATGTGAACGCTTGAAATCTTGGCTCTGTACACTGCACCGATATATTGCTCAGCTTCTCCGTCTGAAGTATGTAAGGTGGACTGTATGGGATGGCACTTATGTTACATAGAAATGAGAGAGCTGACCTGAGAGGACACATTGTGTGCGCACACACGTCCTTACATAGACTTTCTTAAAAGGCAAAACCAGTCTGTATTCATGGTATGAGAAGGTGATGCATTACTGAAGCAGGGCCCTGACAGGGCTTCTGGGACACTGGTATGTCCTAATTCTTGGTCTGGAGGGACCGTGGGACGGCTCAGCAGCTAAAGGTCTTTGCCTTCATACAGTGCAGCCTGACAACCTGTGCTTAGTCCTTGGAACCTACACAAAGGGGAGGGAGAGAACTGACTGCACAAAGGCCTCCTCTCACCCCATGTGCTCTGAGAACCCCCACCCACCAATAATACATTTCATTTTAAAACTCTCTGGAAGTGTGCCAGAATTGTGTGCCGTGCCGTATAAATTACAGTGACGTTGGAAATGTGGGCAAAGGCTCAAGCTCTCACCAAGCAAATACAAAGTACAGTCGACGATGAGTAGAAAAGTAGCTTCCTCCCTCCTCCTCCTCCTCCTCCTCTTCCTCCTGTTCGGTCCCTTCCTGAGATCAGATCAAAACCCCACCTAAGATGAGGGAACTGCTGCTATTTTCTGGGCGTGGCTCATCAGGAAATCTTACTCCGTATATGACTAGTGTCCTGTAGTTGTTAGAGGTATTTGCTCAGCTGAGTTCCTTTGGAGCTGTGTGCTCCTTCCCTTGGTATATTTCCAAGCTATTACTAACTTCTTGATTGAACTGAATCAAGAATTTACCTTGATTCTTGTTTCTGTTTCTCACTGCTAGATGGAAATTATGTGCCTTTGGAACCCATTGGCCTTCCCTAGGTGTAGACTTCAAAGAGTGTAGTGGTGGTAGGATTTGTCCCATATGNTGGCTTTCTTCTCCAGCTTTGGGACTAATACCTCTGAGTGGAGGAGCTGGGTGGCTGCTGTGTCCAAGGTTATCATGTCACTGCTTCCCTTCCCATNCTCTTTCTCTTGTGAATTTTCAGAGCCTTAGACAAACTGAANGGATTCCAGTTAGAGAACTTCACCTTGAAGGTTGCCTACATCCCNGATGAAACAGCTGCCCAGCAAAATCCCTCCCTGCAGCTCCGAGGGCGCCGGGGGCCAGGGCAGCGGGGCTCATCCAGGCAGGCATCTCCAGGATCAATGTCCAAGCAGAAACCCTGTGACCTGCCTCTGCGCCTGTTGGTTCCCACCCAGTTTGTTGGAGCCATTATAGGAAAAGAAGGTGCCACCATTCGGAACATCACCAAGCAGACCCAGTCTAAGTGAGTATGTGGGAATGGGTGGCCATCCTGTTTTCTTCTCCTTTGTGTTTAGTATCAGGGTATGATTGCAGGAACTCTGTTCTGAACAGAGTTGGGGGCTCACTTTTACAGAACTGGGGAATGTGGCAGGGGAAGCCTTGTGATCTGATCATGCATGGTTGGTNGTATAGACCCTCAAAGGGAACCTCTTTTTCTCACATGGATGGAAAACAAATGGTACTTGATGCCACTGTGACGGGAAAGGCCCTGGCAGACTACAGGGCAGTGTACACGTCACTCTCCCATTCCACTTGCCAGCCTGCAGTGCCCCACCTGTTTAGAGATGGCATTTCATCCTGGGTTCACTTCAGTGAAGGACAGTTCATCCGCTGTCAGTGGGGGGAGGGCACTACACACCTATCTCAGGGGCGAGAGTGTCAGGAGTTCCTGGACAGTCTTAGCTACATAGTGAGTTTGAAGATAGCTGGGGCTATGTGAAACAAACAAAAATAAAAAAGGGCTGGCAAGATGACTCAGCTTGAAAGCACTTGACGTGAAAGCACTTACTGTGCAGGACTACCACCTGCATTCCATCCCTGCATCCCATGATGGGCTCCTGAAAGTTGTCCTCTGACTTTTCAAAAAAAGTTTGAAATTAAATTATACGTGTGTGTGTTTGTGTGTGTGTGTGTGTATGTGTGTGTGTGCTCGCATGCATGCATGCACATGAAGTGNTCTTAACTGCTGAGCCATCCTTCCAGCCCCTCCCCTGACTCCTTTACACGTGCACCCAGGCATGTAGACATTTATAGTCACACATCACTCACATACATAGTAATTAATAATAATAACAATATTTTTTTAAAAAAAGGTTCATCCTCTTGTTTAAATTTGTCCTGTGATTAAGCCTGAAGTTAGAATGGCATTTTCTTGAGGATGTTTGATAATNTTATTTAGCAGGCTTTAAGGGATTGGAAAATCCTGATCAAACATCAGAGCTCACTTTGCTGGAGTCAGGCAGGTACTATTGTCATTTATCACCACAGTCCCAGTTTGTAGGGTCACTGCCTGTGCATTGCCAGGGAGATGACTGCATATGAATTATGTTTGAAATTCATTGCCTATATCTAAGATTCCGTCTCAGATTGCAAGCTCTGTTGCATTACAGGTTACTTGTTTTACCCTGTAGATTGTGCCCTTGTGCAGTGTGTGGATATTTTGATTCAAAGAAGCTGATAAACTCTCCCTGTTCTCCTACCTCAGTACTGCTACATGACAGACACATTGCTGGCCCTNTTCAGCCATGCTTCCCGAGGAATTGAAGAATTCCCTACTGGGAGAAGAGGTTGTGTACACGTAACATCTTTCTGCAGCTTGACCCAACTACAGAAATGCCTGGACAATTTTANTTTTTACATTTAGTAAGAANAAGGATTTCATGCAATTAGAGAAATTGAGCATGGTCTTTTTCTAGAGACAGCACCATGGTGCTATGTGTCCTTTGTGCCTGGGTGTGTTCCACGGGCCTCAGAGGCATCCATATTCATTGCAGGCACCTTGCCTGCAGTGAACTGGGAGACTCATTTCATGGAGAATCTAAAAGAATTGTATCNAGTGATGGTTCTAAGTTCACCCAGTGTAGTAGAACATTTTAAGGTGTGTTACTTTTATTCATGTTGCATTTGTTTAACTCTGTGAAGTTGTGTTACTGTGCCTGTCTAAAATACCTGATAATCTAATAAAGAACTGAATGACCAATAGCAAGGCAGGAGAAAGGATAGGCGGGGCTGGCAGCCAGAGAGTATATATAGAAGGAGAAAATTGGGAAGAGAGAGCTAAGATCCAGGAGCCANAGGAGGAGGAGGACTCCAGGGGCCAGCCACCCAGCTACACAGCAAGCCACAGAGTAAGAAAGTAAAGGTATACAAAAATAGAGAAAGGTTTTTACCCAGAGGTAGAAGACAGACGGGTTAATTTAAATTTAAGGAAAGCTGGCTAGAAACTAAGTCAAGCTAAGGCCNGGTATTCATAAGGAATAATAAGCCTCCGTGTGTGATTTATTTGGGAGCTGGGTGGCGGGCTCCCCAAAAGAGCCAAAAAAAGAGTAAAAACAACCACCAACAACCCAGCCCTGCTGGGACATCCTATNCTNCTCACTCCTGCTTTGAAGACAGAGACACTGAATGTTGGGTACCTGTGTGCAACATTAATAATTCCAAGCTCATAATTGGTGGGGAGAACAATTGAACCATTATCTAGGTCAGGCTTCTTAAATTTTACTTGTGACCCCTTTTTACCTGAGAAAATTTACATATCTTTCAGAAAATGGTCTGTAAGGTTCAAGTCAAGCATAATCCTAAAAATATGTATTTTAAAATAATTCTTTGGTGTTCACGTAATTTTACAATTGATTAAAGATGAAAACTGAGTTGCATAGTAATGAGATAGATGCCTTCTTTGTTGCTACGTAAAGAATCGAAGCTTGGCCAAGTAGTTGACAGTGCAGGACATGGAGCATCTTCAAGTTTTTCAGAGCAGATCATTGCTTTCACTCTGCACTCAGGGTTGAGCACACTGCTTCACATAAATATGCAGTACAAAATGGCACAAGTATATTTAGGCCTGTCTATAAGTTGTTGGAAACTCTGTCCGAATCCCAAGCCAAAATTAATGATTTTTTTTAATGAAACTCAANTCAGCNACTCAAACACCANTTTCTAAAACCAAATATTCCTACACAGTACAATTCAAAGATATGCCAGTTTGCTGTGTGTCGAGGAATGGTGGTAGGAAAATGTTCAAAGTCTGTTTTTCTCAGTTAAACCATGATGTTTGGCTAAGAACAAAACGCTTTGGGTGTACAGTTAAAGCGCTGGTTCTTCACATAGTCTTGACTGTGAGGTGTTGAAGGCAGTGTTCCTTGGTGTAAGGACATATGTGGTGCAATGCAAAGTGCACATGTTGTTTGTTCAGAACCAAGGCTACAGTGAAATTACANGAGCCATGTCCAAGTGCTTCCAGAAACATATCAGATTCATTCATTCCACTTCAGATTTGGAAATAAATTTTGGTCACAATGTGTTTGAATGAAAAAAAGACAGAAAGAAGAGAGAAAGGAAAGGAAACGTGACTACTCCTAGGTCTGGTGGAGGAGAAAGTTTATTGTAGATATGTGGGAGAGCATAGTCAGAGGCATGGATGTCTGGGAGAGTCCTGAGTGGACAGGACTGAGCTGGACCATGTGAGGAGAGGAGAGNGGAGAGAGGGGAACCAGGTGCAGCAGCCAAGAGGCCCAAAGGTACAAAGAGAATGGGNAGCCAAAGTGGTTGGATTATATAGGGAAGGGCAGCCCAGCCCTCTGGGCCAGAGAAGTTTAGGGTAGAGGGTGGNATATGCAAGCCATACCCTGTAACAGGTAGGGACCTGGCAATTAGCATCTGCTTTGATGTGTTAAATAGACACCTCAGCCATTTGTCCCAAGTTTGAAACCTAATAGTGTTCGGTAACCTTTTCTATTGCAGACATTTTCACAGCCCTCACACTGAGTAATGGGACCCATATGAGGTTGTAACACAGAGTTTAAGAAGCTGGGGCTTGGGTCAGTTTACCTACCTTTCATCTGAAAGCGTAGAGTGTCTCGCCTCCTTCCATCCCCTACCTTCGGGAACTTAGTACGGGGTTGCTCTTTGTATTAGCAGCTTAGTTCTTTCCAAGCTGCTAATGAGATCTGTCAGATAAAGGAGCTATGGCTTAAGCTGAACTGTTTACTTAAGGTAGGCAGATGGGGCCAAAGCAGAGAGAGTGTTTTTGTCATATCTGATGATTCCGCTGTAGAGCTCTGCCAGTGGATTTAATTAATTCTTGCCGTTGTAACTAATCATTACCAGAAACCCTGTTTCTGGAATAGTCCCAGGGGAGGGTACTGATCACCAGAGCAACATTCCCTTCTCAGGATCAGAGTTTTATAGCCCTCAGCCCAGTAAAAGGGTGGGAATACACCGAAGGAGAGGCTGTTACCCTATTAGTGGAAGACCACATGGCTGATAGTGACTGGGTTTTACATTAGGTTTGGAAGATAGTCCCTGGGATTGGATCTGTTATCTAGATACACGTTCTTGCATTCTATATTCATAATTCTTACTTGTTTCATTTCTACATTACCTTAAGTTACAGGTTTTAATTCTAGGGCAAATTCTCATAAAATGAAATGCAAGCCTTAGTTTTATTGGCTTGTTGAAGTGGCTGTTCTCATGGCAGTGAGTCCTTAAGAGATGAAGAAACTCAGGACCACCCAGCAGTTGTTTAGATTTTCCTAAAACACATGCTCAGAGGTAGTTAATGTTCTTACAACAGCAAACTTAATTCATGGTTAATTAAAAATGTACAAATGCACAAATTTTTAAAAGAGTGAATTAGAGTCTTGTCACCTCAGAGTTGTTAACTTTTGGGCTGCTGTATCTTTTTATAGGGCTTCTTATTTGCATCTATTAACTTGTAATTTAAAAAAAATAACACATGGTATGTATTGTATATTTTCTCTTAAGATCAAGGACAGTTACTGTGTTACCACATTTGGTAAAAAGTAGCTGCAGATGTAACTTAATGGTGCTTGTCTGTTGCACCCAGTGTCCTGGACTCCATCTGTAGCATCACAGGTACATACAGGCTGTTATTTATCACACTTAACTACACACATACACGAGTGTAGTCATGATTGNAGGGTTTTTCCTTAGTAGGAACAGTGCGACAATGACCATGACCACACCAGTGGTTTCTGACCAGAGGTGATTCTCTGGGTTAATATTTGGCAGTTTCTGGAAATGTTTTTGATTGTCATACCAGAATGAAAGGTGCTACTGTCATCTCATGGGCAGAGGCCACAGCTGCTTCTGGGTCCACAGAAAGAATGAACTTGACCTAAAATGTATGAATGTTGCGAGGGAGAAGTACCATCTCAGCCCACCTGTTGATTGTTAAGTCAGAATGATGATCCTGTTGGTGGCTCAGCAGGTNAGAGTGCTTGCTGTGGGAGCCCAACCACCTGAGTTTGATTCCAAGAGAACGCGTAAAGATTTGGATGTAAGTGGTACCCATCTGTAAACTCCAGCACTCCTACTGGGAGACGGGAGGTTGGAGCAGGAGACTCTCCGGATAGCTGCAGGCCAGCCAGCCTGGAGTCCAAAGCATGGTAGAAAAAGAGGTGCCTTGCCTCCACAAAGTGGAAGGAGGGATGATCTCCATACATCATTGTGGCATGTGTGTGCCCATACTCACAAANATCCACAGCAATAATTTTTTTAATCAGTCAGCATTTTTACCTTCAGTTGGTCCTACCAGTGTGCCGCCAAAAATGTGGATCAGCCTCATCACCCTTCACTTCACCAGTATTTAATATTATGCACCTTAAAATATTTACAGGTCCAAAAAGGTCCAGGTCCAGAACAAAAAACATTATGTATTAATTGGTGTGTGTGTGTGTGTGTGTAATTACTAGCTGGTTTAAACATTAGTTGAGTTCAGTGGTGACTTGTTTTTTGTTGTTGTTGTTTTGGGGGTTTTTATTTGTTTGTTTTGGTTTTTCAAGACAGGGTTTCTCTGTGTAGTCCTGGCTGTCCTAGAACTCACTCTGTTGCCCAGACTGGCCTCGAACTCAGAGATCCACCTGCTTCTGCCTCCCGAGTGCTGAGATTAAAGGTGTGCACCACCACTGCCTAGGGGTTTTTGTTTTGTTTTGTTTTGTTGCCAAAGGTCACCTCTTCAGTTCCATTCCCATCACATTTGTTGCTACTTTCTCTACAATGAAAAAGAACCTTGTAAACAAAAAAACTAGATGTAAAATCTGCCATAGGGTGACTGGTGAACATTCTGGGTCTGACTAGGGGTCCAACTTGGCTGTAGGATCCCAGCTCTGGCTCTCTTGACATACACAGTTCTCTGTTATCTCAGGCTGTTGACATTACATGATTGCTCTGAGCACAAACAGCTTAGGCAGCATGCAAGGATGTCCATGCTTGGTGGGATTGTGAAGAGAGAGCGCTCCTGTGATTGGAATTTGTCTGTGGGCTGAGGCTGTAGCCCAGTGCTTGCTTAGTGTATTAGTTGTGTGTCTCATTGCTTC
>LZPO01087277.1:27099-37101 GCA_001675575.1 Neotoma lepida | reverse complement strand
TTTTGCCGGAAGTCCTGGGGCTTGCAGTTGGTGACTGAGGATTCCTTGTGGTGAGTATGCACTGACTGTTCTGTCTTCTTCCCCTTGTGCCTGCCGTCAGAATCGATGTCCATCGTAAGGAGAATACAGGGGCTGCCGAGAAGCCCATTACTATCCTCTCTACCCCTGAAGGTGCCTCTGCAGCTTGTAAGTCTATTCTGGAGATTATGCATAAGGAAGCACAGGACACCAAACTGTGAGTAACGAGGCCAGCCTGCCGAGAGGGCTCTGTGCTTTGTTGCAGGTTCTCTGACGTGTTCTTGGGGATTAATGATGTCCTGATGAGCTATAGTGTTGGCCACTGTTGATGTGCTGTGAAACACTAAGTCTTTTACATGCCGAAATACTCCACTTTGATTCATACCTGGGTATGGAACAAGCAGCAGTAATGGGGAGAAGTACAGTTAGGAGAAGACAGCCTTGGGGGACACAGCCAACCGAGGGATTTACTCAGACCTTTCCTGGCAGCCCTTGGGCATTCTGTTTTACACCCAGCCCTTCTATGCACAATAGGGCATGGAGTGTGAAGCCCCTAATTCTCTGCTAAGGGCAACTGGAGATTGGTTTGGGTGGTGCAGGTTGGAACGCCGAGTGTCTCTACCATTGGAAAATTAGGTTGACTTCTGTGCCACTTTGATGCACTGGCACAGCCCAGAGCAAGGCTCGAGGTACCCTGGGACCACATCGCCTTTATTTACTTTGTAAATATGTCAGTATGTTTCAGTGATAGGTGTTACATGGGCATAATAGTTTGTTAGTATAGAGAAAATCAAGGGAAAGCCCACTATCATGTAGAAGCATGATATTTAACTTAGTAATTTTGAAAGGGAGCTGGGAATGGAGCTCAGTGGTCCAGTGCCTGCTGTATAAGCTGAGGACCTGCACTTGGGTCCCTAAACCCAGGTCAGAGCTGGATGTGCTGGTGTCTTTGTATCTCTGCCTTTGAGGACATAGAGACAGCAGAGCCTGGGGTTCTCTGGACAGCCAGTCTAGCAAATCATTGAGCTCCAGGCTCAATGAGTGACCCTGTCCCAGGAGACCGATGGAGCGTGACAGAGGCAGGTACTCAACACATCGACTTCTGGCCAACATGTGTGCACTCAGGGGCGAGTGTACCTACACGTGTGTGTATAGACTCACATACAACCTAAACACGGAGAAAGAAAGCAAGACACAGAATACAGCGTGAAAGCTCCATTTCTGCTGGTAGTCTCCCCAAGCGTGACCTCTGTTGAGTTTTTAGAGCTTATTTTTATCCAGGTGTGTGTTTTCAGGGTTATCCTAGGATTGTACTATTTTGATTTGTATTTTGTTTTGCTTTGACTAAGAGAATCCATCACTGAGTGTAGCTATTCCCTGACGTGAATAAATGAAGTCCTGTGTAAATATCTGCTGTTATTTACCCACTGACCTGCATGAGCTGCTGGCATGTGGGTTAACCCCCAGCTCACTCTAAACTGCAGGCAGCATAACATTTCTCCTTCAGTAGTTAGGGAGTAAATGTTTAATGNAAGAACATTGTCTTTTATCCAAGAGTAGTTTACTCTCCCTGACTTGATGACCGTTTTTCTGCTTACAGCACAGAGGAGATCCCCCTGAAGATATTAGCTCACAATAACTTTGTAGGCCGTCTTATTGGTAAAGAAGGAAGAAACCTTAAAAAAATCGAGCAAGATACAGACACTAAAATCACAATATCTCCGTAAGTAAACAATATCATCTTGTTTGTGAATTGGGGGACTTCCAGATCTNTTTTTAAGCTGTGTGTTTTGTACNCCGTTCCCTGCTTACAGCTGTTTTGGCTCTTCTGTCAGACCGGGAGCCTGTTCCTCAGCCTGCCCTGTTTCTAACCTTCTTGAAGTGTTGTGTGTTCTCGAAGAGGTGGCAAGGAGAGCTTAACACGTGACATGACATTCATATTTTCTATCCAAAGTCTTCATGGTATTGTTTGACATTTATTTCCCGAGTCATAACCTATAACCTAATTCATTTTCCTTTGCTGTGTTACAAATTAATCCACCATCTGACAGCTTAAGACAACAACCAACATGTATTGCATGGCTTGTTTATGTGGATTAGGGTTCCATAAGGACTGGAGCATGGGGCCTGTTCCGAGGGCTGCTGCCCTCACCCAGAGGGAGTGAGCCGAGAGAGAGAGTGCTGGAAGTTGTAATGTCTTTTATGATGAAATCTCNGAATTCACACACTAGCTGTTTCCTGTATGGTCTGCACAAGCCAGCCCTCTTCCATGTGTATAGGGACTGCAGATTTCTTTGCAAGAGACATAATTTTAGAGATGGGCTATCACACCTGGGGTACATACCTGCTGTGATAATAAGGAAAAGGGTTTTTTTTCCTGGGGTGATGGTCCTTGGTTTCTATCATAGGACCCCAGAAGTGGCTGATGAGCTGAAAATAANTGATAAAATTACAAACAAAATGCTTGACAGGGATAGCTTGAGAGTGGAGGTTCAATATGCTTTGCTTACGTATATGCTTACATAGTCTAAGGAAATTTAGACTCCATTATGGAACTCACTTCTTCATTCTATGACTTACATTTTATACACATGAGGAAAAGGAATACTATCCCATCCATCTGGTGCAAGGTTAGTCTCTACCATGTTCCTAGCAGTGATAATGGGTGTTTACTCTGAGAACATAAAGGACAGTCATGCCCCCTTCCCTCCATCCTAGTCTAGGTACATAGTCCTCTTCCTGTGGTAATGTTGCCTTTCCTCTCAAGGCTGCTGACTGCTGTAGGCTTAGGTGCACCCAGACAGAATTTCTCATGGCTTTGAAGCTTCAGCAGGACCTGGGCTAAGCAAGGAGTTTCTTCATGTTGTCTGTTTAGGGTATAAACAGGGTCATGTGGACCACTTAAAAAATTTAGTCAGCTGGGCAGTGGTGGCGCACGCCTTTAATCCCAGCACTCAGGAGGCAGAGGCAGGCGGATCTCCTAGTTCAAGGCCAGCCTGGTGTACAGAGTGAGTTCCAGGGCAGCCAGGGATACACAGAGAAACCCTGTCTTGAAAACCAAAAATTAATTAATTAATTAATTAATTAATTAAAAGTAAAAAATTAAAGTCAAGATGGCTTGGTTTATGTTATTCTTTCAGCCTACTTTATTCTAAATTCTGAAAATATTAGAGGAAACTAAGTTCCATCACACAAATGCTGATTTGCTTTTGGGGAATATTTTCCTTGCTTACTCCAGAAAATGCAGTTGCACAGCATAGCTGGTCCTGCTTAGACTTGGCCAGTACAGACCAGGAGCATCCTGGCAGTACCGTACATCCCTCTGTCACTCCTCTTCAGCTCACTGTCAGAGGGTGAGATGGGGGCGTCAGGAAGTAAATTGTGGGGGTTGGAGAGAAGGCTCAGCAGTTAAGAGCACTGGCTGTTCTTCCAAAGGACCCAGGTTCAATTCCCATCAACCTCATAGCAGCTCACAACTGTCTGTAACTCCAGTCCCAGGGGATCTGACACCCTCACACCAATGCACATNAAATAAAATTAAATGAAAATTTTAAAATACCTTAAAAAAAAGAAAGGCAAAAAAGAAGAAAACCATGTTTAAACCATGGGTGTAATGAAACCGTGTGCCCAGTCATTGAAGGAAGTTGTTACAAACCTTGAACTTGGATCTTTAGGTCTTCATCTGTCACTTTCTGATGATGTGGGCCTGGCCATTTGGTTTCAGTTACCATCTGGGGCTGAATGACACTCAGCAGTCTTCCTCCTGTCATTCTTGTTCTTTCTCCTNTTCCTCCCCCAGGTTGCAGGAACTCACGCTGTACAATCCGGAGCGCACCATCACCGTTAAAGGCAATGTTGAGACGTGTGCCAAGGCTGAGGAGGAGATAATGAAGAAAATCAGGGAGTCTTACGAAAACGATATTGCTTCCATGAATGTTAGTTCTGATGGAGAGTTAAAAGATGGCTATCGCTGCATTGATGTGAACTCTTTCNTTTTATTGTGAGAAGTGATTTAAATGAGTTGTCCGCACCATCCCAAGTACCCGGGGGGAACACAGAAGCCTGGGCATTGGGCTTAGCTGTCTCTGTGATTTCTGACAAATTAGAAAGCTTTTAGCCTCAGCTTCTTGATACATCGGAATGATTAATACCTGCCTACCTAAGGTTATTTATCACCTCATTTCCTGTGTTAATTTGAGGGACCCTAGTGCAGGAAAGATGTGAAGATTAGAGGAGGTGAATCAAGTTTGAGTCCCTGCCACCTGTTTGTGAGCAGCAGCTTTCTTCTCTGTCAAGTAGCTGTGGTCTCCTATTTTACATGCTTCTTAGGACCACAAGTGCCATGCATGTAAAAGTTACTATCACAGAAACACAGGTTAAAGAACCAGGCANTGTGAAGCAAGTCTAGCAACTTAGAAGGCTGAGGTGGGTTGATTGCAAGTTCAAGGCCACCCTGAGCAACCTCAAAGGGCCATGTCTTAAACATAACGATACAGGTTTAGGGCTGTGAGTGTGGCTTCTGTGCTAAAGTGCTTGCCTGGCATACCTGCCTCAGCTCCTACTCCTGCCTGCCTCAGCTCCTACTCCTGCCTGCCTCGGCTCCTACTCCGCAGAATAATAAAAAAGCAGAAACACAGGCTTGAATTTTACTGTGTTGCCCATATGAACCTGGGAGGTTGAGAATTTCATGTGGCAAATGTAGCGAAGGTTATGAAAGCAAATTCCTTCCACTGTTTCATGGATGGAATGGTGCTGACACCAGAACACTTCAAAAGTCCNTCTTTTAAAAAGGTGCTCCTTAAATAGGACGTAAATGATTTAACAAGCTTCAGTTGGGCCTGTCATATGAAACAGTACCCTGAGAAAGGAAAACGAGAGTATTCGGAGAAGAATCTGGAGTGCTGGTCATTTATTCCCACATGGTGGCCTGCTGTCCTTACGTGATTGCTACTTATATCTGAATGTTTCATAACTGACTGAGAACTAATCCACCCTCATAGGCCTTATTAACAGTATCAGATACACTCCAGTTCAGTTCTAGTCTCTACCCTTTTCAACTCTTATAAAATCAGGCCTGGAGAGATGGCTGGGTGCTTAGGAGCACTTGGCTGCTCTTCCAGAGNACCAGGGTTTGATTCCCAGCACCCACATGGCAGCTTACAACCATCCTTAATTCCAATCCCAGGGGATCTGGCACCTTCTTCTGGCCTCTGTGGGAACTGCATGCACATGGTACACAGATATACAAGCAACCAAAACAGCCACACACATATATTAAAAAAGTTAAAAAAAAAAAAATTAAACCAAACAGTGTTCCCCTCATGGTTCCTATATCTACCCCAAAGGTGTGCTTAGTTGTGGTGCTTGCGGTGTGAAGATGGACCTGATTTTTGAAGGCTTCAACTAGAGGACAAGGAGTGAAGGTCTNTACACCACTTGTCCTGTGTACCTGTTGTGATTGCCAAANTACATNTCATTTACCTTTCAGCCAGTGTAAGACTTCCAGGGTGTGTTTTCAAGTCCGTATGCANAGTGCCCTTCTGTCTTAAGTGCTCGGAGCTGCTGCCTTTGGCCTCGAGACTCCTCAGGGCAGATGNTGTAACTATGCTGAGAGGTGTGAACAGTGCCTGTAGATCTGTGGGAACACCTGCTGTGTTCACAAACTGGAGTCNTAGTGTGATATTGTTTTTTCTTTATTAGACAAGAGGTCACAGTCTGAACANTGTCATTTACAAATGCCCACTCCCTCAATTCTTCTGATTGAAAATTAAGGGACCTTTTTTTATCATTGCAGCTTCAAGCACATTTAATCCCTGGATTAAATCTGAATGCCTTGGGTCTGTTCCCACCCACTTCAGGGATGCCACCTCCCACCTCAGGGCCCCCTTCAGCCATGACTCCTCCCTACCCACAATTTGAGGTAAGCTCTCTGGCTTTTGCCATNAGACTTCATGCCATAGTACTGCTAGTCAGAGCTAATGGTATAATGTTCGTGCCAAACTGTATGCTGTGTGATCTGTCACCTGTGCGGAACTCTTGTGTGCTTTGTAGCACTTGTCAATAGAAACTTTTCATTTGACCCCAAAATAATAAGCATGAGTTGTTTTGAAGTTGTGAGGGTTGGTAGAGTTGTGCAAACATGTCATTTCAATAAAAAAAAGTTTTGGTGGATTTGTTTTGTTGTTTTGTCTTTTGGTTCAGTACTGGGGTCAAGGCTGATTGTCTTAGAACAGTGGTTCCCAACCGTCCTGATGCTGCGGCCTTTTAATACAGTTCTTCATGTTGTGATTGACAGGACCTATGTGGACACAAGACATGCCAAAACCAAGTTCTTAGCACAAAGGAGATTTATTTGCCCCAGAGGGACAAAGGGCAGGGAATAAGAGACAGAGACAGGAAAGAAGAGAAAAGGAGCAAGGAGGGAGGGATATTTGCCCCAAGGGACAAAGGACTGCTTCTGGACAAAGAGGAGACAGACATGGCCCACAGGCAAATGGCAGTTTATAAAGGGAAACCCTGTGTTAGGATGAGTTGGTTTGTTTTGATTGGGCATCTTAATTAGGGTAGCCAAAAGGGGGCTTTTGATTGCTGGACTTCAATACTTTGATAGCTGGACTTTGGTAGTCAGCCTCAGGGGGAGGAAGTGGCAAAATAAAGAACTAGACCTTGGTGGTTAGCTTCAAGAAAGTAATCTAACAGTTTAGCAAGACAGTGTAGGGAAATGTCAAGGCTTGCCAGAGCCATGTTTGCCATGCTTGGGCCTGCTAGAGCCCTTCATTGGTGACCCCCAACCATGAAATTATTTTCGTTGCTACTTCATAACTGTAATTTTGCTTCTTTTATGAATCATAATGTAAATATCTGTGTTTTCCAATAATCTTAGGTGACCCCTATGAAAGGGTTGTTCTGCCTCCAAAGGGGCTGTGAACTATAGGTTGAGAACCGCTGTTTTAGAGTGTTGAAGCAAAAAGGNTTTAGGAGACTTCCATGCTGGATACAGTGTGCATACCTTTAAGTCCAGCACTCCTGCTGAGGCTGGAGGATTGTGAGGTTAAGGTCAATCTGGATTCCACAGCAAGACTTTGTCTCACAAAGAAAATTTTTTTCTTTCATCTTTACCACCTAGAAGTTAACTGCTATAGAAGGTCTAGATAGGCTGGGTTTGTTTACTTTGACTGTTGGATTTTCCTGGTCAGTGAACCAAGATCATTTCCTTCATTCTCCTGTGTTCGTGGACAGAACATTGAGAGCAGCTTGTATTTTATAGAGATCACATAACAAATGTATTTATTGAGGGGGATTTTTTAAATTTATTTTATGTGCATGTGTATTTTGCTTACATGTATGTCTGTGCACATGTGTGCCTGGTACCCATGGATGTTGGAAGAGGGGTGTCAGATCCCCTAGAACTGGACTTATGAATGGTTGTGAGCTGCCATGTGGGTACTGGNAATTGAACCTAGGTCCTCAGGAAGAACAAATGCTCTTAACCACTGAGCCTTCTCTCCAGCCCTGAGACAGGGATTTATTTATTTGCCATGTAGCCCAGGCTGACCTCATACTCACTCTCCTCCTACTCTGCTTCCCCAGTGTTGTGAGCCATCAGTCTTTTCCCCAAGTCTTCCTTTGATATCTGGCTTTTGAGAATAGCTTTGCAGCCCAGAAGAAATCTGTGCAGGAAAGTAGAGCCTCATTCACTGTGCGGTCATTAGTATCCAGCATTCTAGGGTCGTCCATGATGAATTTATCTCTCCATTTGTTAGGCTCTCTCAATACATGAAATATGTGAATGGTAACTCCCATGCACACTCAGAGATGTTCATGTGTTACGGGTCAAGAATTTAATTGTGTTGCTACCCTGAGTAAATACACAAGGAAATTGACATTGGCATTCTTCAGGGAACACCAATTACTAGACTGTCTGTGCTCTACCAGTTCAGAAATGAGAATTTCCTTCCTGTACTTGAGTCTATTAGGCTGACATGGTCTTGTGAGCTGTCTCCCTCTGGTGTATGTTTCTGCCTTTACATGAATAAGCCATGGGGAGCAAGCCAGCAAACAGTATTTATTTCTCCATGACCTCTGCTCTACTTTAACTCCTGCCTCTTTATCTTGTATCTTTCTCTGCAACTCATCTACCATATGTAGTTGTTTGGGCCTAGAAATTATGTAACAAATCTGAGANTAGCTTTCACAATGGTAGCTAAATAAACACCTGGATATTCTCAGCTGCTTGGGAGGCTGAAGAAGGGAGAATCACCTTGGGCAACCTAGAGAGCCGGTGTCTAGAAAACAGTGGCCACAGAATGACAAGCAAATATCAAGTATGAATGGATTCATGACATGTCATCTGAAGCCTTCAGCTCAGATAAAGGTGCTGTGTGAAGCAGATGGCAGGTTTGTACCCTGAGAGTACTCTTGAGAAAGAAGCTTGGGGTCACTCCAGGTTTAGCCTAGCTCTGATGTAACTTTGTGCCACTGAAGGTCAGGCTCTTCACTGTCCTCGGGTCAGTTTTCACAGTGAAACACCTGAGCTGAGCCGGTGACACTTGTAATCTCAGCCTCCAGTGGCTGGGGCAGGAANATTGCTGGGAGTTGTAGGTCAGCTTGGGCTCTTTGGTGGGAGCAGGCAAACCTAGACTACAGAGTGAAACCTCAGCTCCAAAGCAAATGTGGGGGTTGGAGACCTGTATTAGATGAATGATCTCTGAAAACTTTGAGGTCAAATATTTCTTTTGTCTACAGAATTGAGTAATGTGTACATTGGTAGTAGGGTGAAGGGCCTAAAATAGAAATTCAAGAGTGCANTCAAATAAATAATTTTGCTGGTTAGGGGTTTGGTTTTTGTCAATTTGACACAAGCGAGGGTCATCTGGAAAGAAAGAATTCAATTGAGAAAATGCCTCTTACCAGATTCACCTGTAGCAAGTCCGTGAGGCGTTCTCTAGATTAATGATTGATATGGCAGGGCCCAGCCCACTGAGAATGGTGCCCTACTCCCCAGTCCCATAGGTGGTTCTGAGTTGTATAAAAANGCAGCTGAGTAAGCCATTGGGAGCAAGACAGTAAACATTGTTCCTCCATGGCCTCTGTAGTTCCTGCCTCTAGGTTCCTGCCCTGAGTTCCTGCCCTGACTTCCCCTTCCTGATACACTGTGATCAGGAGCTATAAGCCAANTATGCTTTTTCCTCCTTGTGCTTTGGTTATGACATTTATTACAGCAATAGCAGGCAAGCTAGGACAATTGTTTAAATTCTGATAGACCCCATAGTTTATTACAAATGGACACATTGTGCTAGGTTTAAGTTTACAGCTGATGTATCCCTGACATTTACCTAAACTTGCAGTGTGCTGATTATACAAAGGAATTGTGCCATATACGGCTGTGTCTAATGGACACAGCCTGTGTCTAATGGACGGCTGTATCTAATGTCTAATGGACAGCTGTATCCAATGTCTAACGGACACAGCCTGTGTCTAATGGATGGCTGTATCTAATGTCTAATGGACGGCTGTATCTAATGTCTAGTGGATGGCTGTATCTAATATCTAATGGACATTGCTGTTCACCACCCTAAATCAGCTTTCTCTTTGGGCAGGTTCTATCTGTGTTGTTGCTCATGCTCCTGGTTTGTACATGGAGGTGCTGTAAATTAATGTATGTCTTTAACTTGTTTGTTGTCGTTGTTCTGTCTCTGTAGAGCAACCTCTCACATTACAGGTGGTAAACTGATAGAACATTCTTACTGTCTATCCTTTACACTTATATGGATACTTCAGTAGCAAAAAGTCCTAAAGTGAATTGCTAGATGATTATTTTTTAAATCTAGAAATAAGGAGGCTGGAGAGATGGCACAGCAGTATAGAGCACTGGCTGCTCTTCCAGAGGACCCAAGTTTGGTTTCCAGCACTCACACGGTTCTTAACCACCCATAATTCCAGTTCCAAGGGATTGACACCCTCTTCTGATCTCCATAGGTACCA
>LZPO01087277.1:0-10359 GCA_001675575.1 Neotoma lepida | reverse complement strand
GCCACCACCGCCCGGCTTGGGGCTCTTATGGTTTTGCTTAGCAGCTTGTCAGATTAGCCTAACCTCCCACCTTAGACCTCTTTCTCCTTTGAAGTGTATGGAAACACATTAATGNTTACACATACATATAGCACATACAGATAGCATCTAGTTGCACACAGTACATAGGGCTTGTTACTGGAGTACCAGAAGTGTCTATTTTGGGGGCGATAGGGGCGTGGGCAGGAGCTCTCTGTAGCCAAAGNTGGNCTCAGATTGCAGCAATGCTCCTCCTCAGCCTCCCAAGTTCTGGGATTACACACATCATCTGTCCTGGNCAGCATATTAGCCTCCATAAACGGGAAAGCACCTGAGTAAGAGAGCTGTTTTGACTGGTATCTATTCCATTTAGACATGGGCTTGGCTCCCTGTGAACCTGACTATGTAGTTCTAGTTTCTTTTGCTCAAGAAAAATGTAATGTTTCTCANTGCTAGAGGAGAGGCTTTAGGAGTGGGAATGGCCATTCCCCATAAAGTCATTTTTACTAGTCCNACTACTAATTGCCTTTATTTTCAGCAGACCACGGCTCATTCCTTGTAGCTGGTGTGCAGAATGGGTCTCACAATGACATCATTACAATGCATCACTGCACTCTGCTCCCTGGTTTATCCTCCTCATCAGTAACTCATTAGCTTTGCCTATGAAACAGTTACTGTCAACCCTCTCTGGGACTCCTAGCTACTGTCTGTCACACTATTGTCAGTCTTCGATCCAGATGTTGATGTACTACTGCAATGGATGTATATTCCAGGCGGATTTAGGCTGCTTCAAAGCTAACCGACCTTTTGTTTCAAGTATGACACTGATAGGCTCTCTTGTCATCTGTAGGCTCAGGGAAGAATTTATGGAAAAATTAAAGAAGAAAACTTTGTTAGTCCTAAAGAAGAGGTGAAGCTTGAAGCTCACATCAGAGTGCCATCCTTTGCTGCTGGCCGAGTTATTGGGAAAGGTGGCAAAACGGCAAGTACCTCAGCAGGAGCTGCACCATGCTGGAAGAGCTGCAGGGACCTAGCTCCTCCCCAGAGCTTTGGCTAGTTTATAAAATGTGAGGCCATCTTGGCCAGGGTTTGGAGAGGTTCCCTTGTGACTGTAACCTGCTAGTGAGACTTCTGCATATTTCAGACGAGGGACTTGCAAGGGGCATCCAGCATTATCTGATGCATATAACCTCAGCTTTTTATTCTATAAACCCTAAGGGGGACAGGAACTGAAATTTTACAAATATCAAACTGCAAAATCTAGTTTAGTCTTCTCAGCGAAGTCATTTCCAGATTTATAAAGCACACCCTGAGCAGAACTGGCCGGACCTTGGTTCNAGTCATGTTAAAATGGGACTGTAGCTCAGAGAACTGTTAGTGGGTGAAAAGAACTCTGTGTCTGGCATGCAGTAATGGCTTGGAAACAGGCTTTTAATGCTTAGTGATATGATTTTATCTATTTCAGGTAAATGAACTCCAGAACTTATCAAGTGCTGAAGTTGTTGTCCCCCGTGACCAGACACCTGACGAGAATAACCAAGTTGTTGTCAAAATAACTGGCCACTTCTATGCTTGCCAGGCAAGTGGCTTCTCAAATGACAAGTTCTTAAGCTCTGTCATAAGGCCTTCCATTCCATACACATATGTGAACCTCTTGGATGCTTAGGGTTNAAGGTGTTGGGTGGGGGTGNAGAAGTGTNCAGTTCCCCAGGCAGCCTTGGACTCCTAGGCTTCAGAGGTCCCCACACCTCCACTTCTGTTCTCAGGCACCACTGTGCCGAGCTGTGCTTGGCACACTAGTTTTCCTTTCAGCCAGCACACTGAGAAGTATTGCAGCTTGATGCTTTGCACTCTGTGGNTTCTGTGAAGTCTGTCCTTTTGTAGGTTGCCCAGAGGAAAATCCAGGAAATTCTGAACCAGGTGAAGCAGCACCAGCAGCAGAAGGCCCTGCAGAGTGGACCCCCTCAGTCAAGGCGGAAGTAAGGGCTCAGGAGACAGCCACCACAGAGGCAGATGCCAAACCAAAGACAGATTTGCTTAACCAACAGACGGGTCTGACCCATCCAGAATCACATGCACGAGTATTTCCCTAGCCGGTTGTTTCTGAGGACCAGGCAACTCGAACTCCTGTCTCTGTGAGAATGTATACTTTATGCTCTCTGAAATGTATAACACCCAGCTTTAAAAAAAAAGAAAAAAAAAGTGGGGGTAGGGAAAGAGAACTCCGCACTTCCCTTGTGATATCAAAGTATAACAAATCTGCTAATTTTTAACACCCTCCATCATGCCAGAAATTGGCATAAATGGNACATTCACTAAATTCCTCAAATAAATTAGAAAAAAATAGATCGTTCCTCTAAGTCCAATTGTTGCAATTGGATCAAAGTAGAATTACCACACAGGAACATGATGTTAAGCCATTAGAGTAGAACTGTTGTTTCCTGTTTCTCTAACACTAACGTGGATAACCTAAGGGAAGTGCCGACCGCTGTTGGCGGGATATTAAACGTGCATTTTTACTCAGCTACCTCAGGTATTCAGTAATACAGTTAAAAGCAAAATTATTCCTTTTTTGAAAATTTTATATACTTTATAAAGAAACTCCAACCGTTTTTTAAAAAAAAATAAAATTTAACAGTTATCAGCTGATAGGCAAATAATTNAGAAAGGAATTTACGTCTGGCTGGTGACAGTGAAGTTGGAAAATTAATTTTACATTTTTTGAGCCTTTTGACAGTAGTTGGAAAGTCCAATAAATGTTCAAAGATATGGAGCAGTGCCTATTCTCGGAGAGCAGCAATATCATGTATTCCTTTGTTTATAGTTGGGAAGGTAAGGTTGGGACTAACAGCAGAGTGGTGGCAGGTTTAAAGAGCTTCAGAAGACTTGGGGGTTTGTTTTAGCTATGTGCATGAATGCATAATGCTTTGTGCTTTGTCACTACACTACTGACGAAGCGGATCAGTGANGAAATGCAGAATCTAAACAAAATCAGCTTACGAACACGCTTGAGATCAGGCAATACTGTGAGCAGACACTGAAAGAATTGCTTTGTGAAGACCAGGGGGAGTTGGGGTGCGACAGTGTAGGCAACAACAAGCTCTGTCTCCTGGTGCTTGGCACTGTCATGAGCCTAACTAAGCTATGTGGAAGACTACCGAAAACAGTACACGGAACGCAGCAGGGCTTCTGCCTACCGTGCTCACCTGACAGCAGGTGCAGGTAGGGAACGCAGCAAACGGTTGTGGGAAAAGCACTGTGGAGACACCTGACTGTTGAAGCGAACCCTTTGCCCCTTCCCTCCCNTAGTGGCAAACCCTGTGTGGACACGTGTGGGTAGTCCTCAAGGCCATGCTGCTCTCTGAATTTTTTTGTTACTTCGTTCATAAGGTGCTTACAGTCATAACCCACTGGCCTTGAGGGCATCATGTAACCCTTCAAAANATCATTCTGCCTCATTTGTATTTTAAGATTAACTTCTACATGCTTTTAAGTTTTTCTGAACATCAGCATCATTTAGACATTATGAAAGTAATTTGAAATGTTTTCTTAAACATTTTCATAAAACCAGTTTATTTTGTAGTTTTAACCAAAAAGTGCCCCTTTTACAACTGAATTCATCTAGCATTCATATTTTTTCATGTAATGGATTTAAACTGCTTTTTAAAAAAAAAAAAAAAAAAAGTGACTTGTTCTCCTGCTTGGATTTCAGGGGAGATGTGTTTAAGGCCAGAACTCTTCCTCTGTTTGATTTTGCAGTATTGTTTTTGTTATCTGACAGGTGCTACATTTGTATCTGCTGGTTTCAATTCTGCCGTGCTTCACGTCTAGCTTTCTAAAGTGGCAAATCATGTTTTACTTTCACTTAAGCATTGGTAGTCCGGAGTACCTGGTGCTAAGAGTAATCCTATAGTTGGGTCTGTGTTCCCCATACACGGATCATTTCTCATCCATAACGTGCCCCAAATGCAGCTTCGTTTTCCAGGTACCTTGATGCAGAATAAAGTCTTCATCATAAGCCACAGCTTTCTGTATGTTTTCAGTTGAGTGTTCTTGAATTTGTTCCTACATATCTTACAGTAGGCAGTAATCTACCAGTAAGTTGGTTTTTTTTTTTTTCTTCTTCTTCTTCAGCAGCCCCTGGTACATTAAGGTGAACCTTTATTATTCCTATTTAATATGAACTAATAACTACAGATTTGCATGGCTTTTCCTAACAATCTAATCTAAATATTCTGCTTTCTTCTGCCACTTGGAGTATCCTGGAAGGGTTATAGAAACTCTTTTCAAGCTTTGGACATCCCATGGTAAATAAGATTTACATTTAATAATCTGAACAGAGAACTTGAGTTAATCTTGGCGATCAGTGCTAGGAATCCTGGTAGCATCTCAAGAGTAAAGGCAGTATGCTAAAGAACTGGGACTGAATTACTGGTTCTTGGTCTGTGAGCTAAATTATCTACAGTCTCTNCATNGCTGTCATCAGCATGAATGTCCAAGAGGTAGACAAAACTTGTAGTAACAAGCAGACAGGGCTAAGACCTGCATTTGCAGATGGCTCAGTCACACCTAAGGGATGAAAGGCATCACTTTGTTTTATTCATGTTTGAACTCCACCGGAGTCAGGGATGAGGTGTCATCTTCTAGTCCCAGAATGAAGTCTTCAGGTAACGTCTCAGCTGCTATCTGAGCTAACTGGTCATCAAAAGATCGAAGAGTCCATAATTTCTCTAATTCATAGGTTTCTCTGGTTTCTGGAAGCATCAAATGGATCACCATACTGCCTATCAGGAACAGATAAAAATTACAATGAAGAAAATTCATTTGCTTANATTTTATCAATGCATCTGTCTCTCACCTTGGACTTCCGGGCAAATGGTAGACCCCTTCCTGCAATGTGATGCTGTGCCTTTGTTAGTTAGCACATCTGCCACCTAGCATGGAAATGAGGTCAATGCATAGCATCAATGACCGTTGTTAACCTTATCCAAGGGAATGAATGTAAGTTGCTCTGCCAGGTTCCTCTAGTCAAACCCTTAACAACTGTCTCCCAGCTTTTACTTCTCTGCACATCTTGTGAGCAAAGAAGGTTTCAAAGACAACAGTTCTATCAGATAGGTCTCGCCTCCGGGACAAANGACAGCTCTGCTCATANCGATGCTTCAGTGTCTATAGACATCTATGACTGTCCTAACTGNAGAGTGCAGAGTGGCTACTGCTAATAAGCATCTGTTCTGCAATATTCAAGATGTTCCCCAAGCTCACAGCAAAAANATCTGACCAGAACATGAATGACAAAGCTGAGAAGCCCTGGTTTANAGCCTTGTTGTCTCACANCACAGCAAGTGGGCCTGCTTCCTCCATAAAAGACTCTTGGTGTACAAGGTATCTGGCCCCACAAAGTTTATGGTGCTGGTTACTGCCATTGCTGCAAGAAACATACTGCTTTTTCACAATGGTCTTGTTTTCATGAAATTGGAGAGACAACTTGTTAGCTTGTGAGCTGGCTAGTTTCATGTCAACTTGACACAAGCTATGGTCATCTGGGAAGAGGGAACCTCGACTAAGAAAATGCCTCAAGAAGATTGGGCTATAAGCAGGCAAGCCGATAGGGCATTTAATTAGTGATTGATGTGGTGCCACCCCTGGGCAGATGGTCCTGGGTTCTATAAGAAAGCAGGCTCAGCAAGCCATGAGTAAGCCAGTAGGGCAGCACTCCTCCATGGCCTCTGCATCGGAAAGTTCCTGCCTCCAGGTTCCTTCTGCCCAAATGGCTTTTCAGTGATCAACTAACTGTTAGATGGAAGTGTGAGACAAATCCTTTTCTCCCCAAGTTGCTTTTGGTCACGGTGTTTCACCACAGCAATAGTGACCCTAACTAACTGAAAGCTTGCAAGTAGGCTAAAATCTCAGATGCCTGCCTCCTGGCCTCCAAGTAAGCATACAGCTACTGTTTTCCCTTAGTACATATCTGGCTGGGAGGTGTTTTGAAACTGGCATATTAATATACCTGTTACTCTCTCTGTGGCTCCTTATATATAAGGCATACAGTATGTTTTCTGCCAAGAGTGTATATCCAGAGTACTTTGGTTAGGTAAAGCTTTCACATGTGAATACCACCACCTGAGCTATAATTAAATCAAACATTATTACTTGATACACATTTCAAAAATCCTATATTAATATGCACACCAATTCTGTCTACCTTTCGTAGCTGAAAATTAACTACTGGGTATTTCTCTGTCAACTGCACAATAGTAACTTACCGAAATCCACACACAGCCAGTCATCCGTGTCCTTCCCTTCGATCTTGACATAAGGATCACTTCTACATTTCAGATGTTTATACTGGGTGGGGAAAAAGCAAGCCATACATTTAGGGGAGTCTCTGTGTCTACTTAGGACCTAGTGANTTTTCTTGGACTGAATTTGGGGACTAGCTAATTCATTNCTCACAGCAATCATAAGCAATTATGATTGCCCCATGATNCATAATTTAGAGAAAATACTTTTCNCCCTAAATCCTCTCCTTGGCTGTATTTCTCTGAACTCAAATTGCCCAGGCCTTTCCATGAAGGCCACCTCACTCATCCACCCAAGTGCCTGAGGCACTGTCTAGTTCCTACCACATGTGCCCACTCAGCTCCCCTCACTCTCAGGGGGAGCAGACACCACTTTCCTNTTGAAGGTTAGGCCTCAGTGCGGACTTCACACAAGCTCAGGATATACGGTAAAGCATCTCATGTGTGTTTTCTCCAAAGAACTATGGACAGTCAGCGCTCACCTGTTAGTAATAGCAGCAGAGAACTGTTAGAGAGACACAGGGACATTGTAAGGACAAAGGCAGCTGACTGTACCACACATCCTTAATTCAGGACAAGGGAGGCTGAGACAGGTCCTCATGCTTTTCTTTATAGCAAGCACTTTCCTCACTAAGCCATCTTCCCGACCCCTTTCCACTTTTTATACAGGGTCTTNGCCTCAGAATCATGATCCACAGCACCCACATAAAAAGCAGAGTATAGCTGGGTGGTGGTAGCACATACCTTTAATCTCAGCACTTGGAGGCAGAGGCAGGCGGATCTCTGAGTTCGAGGCTGGCCTGGTCTAGAGTGAGTCCAGTCAGGAATACACGAGAAACTCTGTCTTGGGCCCCCCTCCCCCGCAAAAAAAAGCAGAGTCTAGCAGTGTGCACCAGTAACTCCAGGCAGATCTTAGGGGCTAGTCAGGCTGAATCAGCAGACCCCAGGTTCAGTGAGACTGTCTCAAAAAGAGCAATAGAGGAAGAAATTGGATGTTGACCTCTGGCCCCCACAGCACCTGAAAGGCTGAGGCAAGGGGATCGATCACAAGGTGGAGGCTAGTCTGGCCACACAGGGAGCCTGCCTTAAAATAAATATTCTATAGGGGTCAAATACCACAAGATTTAACAAGTGTGTGTGTGTGTGAGTGAAACAGATAGCTAAAAGAGTAAACAGACTTCAATTATTGTACCTTCAATAATGGATAGAGCAAATACATTCATACGGGACTTGATCAATGCTATCATCTAGACCCACTAAACAGANCATTCCACATCACAACTGGGTACTACTTTTCTGAGTGTACCAGGAACAGTCTGTGGCAACACATATTAAACAGACCACAAATAACTTTTTAAAATCTGTCATTTTTGAGATAGGGTCTCACTATGTAGCTCTGGCTTGCCTCTGCCTCCCAAGTGCTGGGATTAAAGGCCTGCAATACTACACCCAGCTTAATATATTTTTTTTAATCACATAAAATAAGTTCTCGTAACAGACTGCGGAATTTATCAGTGTGCTTTAGTTAGTGTGGTTAAAGAGACAAGAAAATATGGAGACACGAACATTAACTTCTGGGATACAGCAAAAGCATTGCTGACAGGGAACCTGGAGATGCAGATGCATGTACTGAAATCTTGACTGCACTCAGCAGCCAGATGTATATTGTAAAGAACAAGGAAATGACAATGTATACCACCTAGACACATGACAAGGATGTCCACTTTGATTGGAAGTTCTAGCCAGAACAATTAAATGAAAGAAAGAAAAGGCATCCAAATTGAGGGGGAAAAGTAATTTCAAAAAGAATAAAATAGGAATAAGCTTGGCAATGAGGGAAAGAGGCTTGCGCACTGCAAACCATAAAGCACTGCTAAAATAAAGGTGCTAATTAGTAAATGGAGAATCACCCATGTCCGTAGATTGTTAAGATGCTGTGCTAGTTACTCTGTTGCTATGGTAAAACACCATGACCAAGGCAACTTANAAGAGGAAGAGCTTATCTTGGCTTCTGATTCCTCAGAAAGCCCTAATAGTTGGGGAGAAATGGCAGCAGGTGGCTGGGGTGTAAAAAAGATCACATCTTTAACCACAGACCACAAAGCAGAGGGTGAACTGGAAGTGGGATGGGGCTATGAACTCTCAACCCCACACCCAGTGACATGCTTTGTCCAGCAAAGCTGCACCTCCCATAACCTTCCCGAGTGGTACCACCAGCTGGGGAACCAGGTCTTCAAATATCTGAGCCAATGNCAGACTTTCTCATTCAAACCATTACATATGCCAATACTTCTCAAAGCGACCTCCAGACTCAATGTGATCCCCTTCCAAATCCAAGGATGTATTTTAAAGAGACAGAATCCACCATCACATGGAGATGGGACCTCTGGGAACACTGAACAGTTAATATAGTCCATGGTCTTACATACTTGGATTTTAAAACTTCTAAATGGGGCTACAGGTGTGACAAAATGACTGTTTTAGATGCTTAAAGCCCCAAGTTCATCCCTAGAACAAAAAACACTACCCCAAAATTTAGTACAAAGGAACTGGTCAGTAGGGTACAGTACTGGCATATAGTTAGANCAGACTTTCTCATTCAAACCATTACATATGCCAATACTTCTCAAAGCGACCTCCAGACTCAATGTGATCCCCTTCCAAATCCAAGGATGTATTTTAAAGAGACAGAATCCACCATCACATGGAGATGGGACCTCTGGGAACACTGAACAGTTAATATAGTCCATGGTCTTACATACTTGGATTTTAAAACTTCTAAATGGGGCTACAGGTGTGACAAAATGACTGTTTTAGATGCTTAAAGCCCCAAGTTCATCCCTAGAACAAAAAACACTACCCCAAAATTTAGTACAAAGGAACTGGTCAGTAGGGTACAGTACTGGCATATAGTTAGACACAAAGACCAATAACAGTCCAGAAATAAACCCTCCCTATGATATCATGGTCAAATGATACTTAAGTGCTGAGACCATTCAGTGGGAAAATGAGGACAGTCTTTGAAAAAAGAGTGCTGAGAAAATCTGATATTCATGTAGAAAACTGTATAAAAACTCACTCAAAATGGATTAAAATACCTAAGCATAAATCTCAAAAAAAGAAGGAATAGTTGCTCATGAGAATTAAANCCTGGAACTAGGNGTATAGTTCAGTGGTAAGATGTGTGCCTGGCATGCTCAAGACCCTGGGTTTCAACCCGAGCACTACACGTCAAATGACACGATCCACAAGGTCAAATGACCACCACAGAATGGCAGGATTTGCAGGTCACATATTTGACAAGGAATTTATATGCAGAAAACAGAACTCTAACAACAAAATGATTTTTTGAAAACAGTAATGTATAGATGAATAGACATTCTCCCAAAGAATTTATACAGCCAACNAAAAGCAGTAATGACTATATTACTACAGGCAATGTATTGATGAACCAACATTGAANAAATTTATACAGCCAACAAAAGCTAGTAATTGTAATGTGAATCTTAAATGGTCTTACTAATTGAAAACACCACGCCAGGTATTGAGGTAAATTCTGAATGATCAGAGAGAGAACAAGTGACAGCCAACCTCACCTTGGCAACTCCTCAGCTGATCTTGTTTCCTCAGACTGCAGGCTTCTGAGTCTTCACCCAAATGAATCTCAGCTCTCCTGTTGCTCAGAGCCTGAAAGCTTAAGAGGCCTCTAGCTTCTGGTTTCCACACCTTACATACCTTTCTGTTTCCTGCCACTACTTTCTGGGATTAAAGGCATGTGTCTTTCTCAAGCAAATACACGAGATCTCAGGTGCTGGAATTAAAGGTGTGTGCCACCATGCCTGGCTTTTTCCAGTGTGGCCTTGAACTCACAGAGATCCGGATGGATCTCTGCCTCTGGAATGCTAGGATTAAAGGTGTGTGTGCCACCATTTTCTGGCCTCTATATCTATCTAGTGGCTATTCTGTTCTCTGACCCCAGATAAGTTTTATTAGGGTACACAATATTTTGGGGGACACAATATATCACTACAAGTAATGA
>LZPO01087276.1:193365-223198 GCA_001675575.1 Neotoma lepida | reverse complement strand
GTGGGATTGGGATCTGTCCCTGGTGCAGGGGCTGATGTTTTGGAGCCCAGTGCCTGTGGTGGGACACCTGGCACAGTCTTGGCGCAGGGAGGAGGGTCTTGTCCTGCCTTGGCTGAGAGTGCCAGACTCTGGGGACTCACCATGTGAGACCTTGTTTTGGAGGAGTTGGGAGTAGGTGTGGATTTAGTGAGGGAGCTGGTGGGGCGGGAGGAAGGAGGAGAGGGTGATCTGAGGTTGGTATGTAAAAGGAGTGGAAGATCTTTTCAATAATAAAAAAATGCTTGTGATGAATTCCATAAAAAAGCACATCCTTACCTCTCTACCACAGAACAGTCATTTTATCTAGGCAAATCTAGGCACAGGTATTTCTTGCACTTTGAATCTGGTATTGGTTTTAAAGATTGCACAGGAGTATCATTTCCAAATTACATAAGCAATCATCTAATGAAATTGGCACCAATCCAATGACCATAGACCATATATGCAGAAATATTTAAGGAACAACAGTTATAGGTGCCCAACAGTACAGTTGCCTGAGAAATAAATTCACTGAAAGAGGGACAAGAGGCAGTGCCCAAGACTTCTCATTATGCAACATCAACTCCCCATTATGGATAATTGTGCATGATCTCACATATTTTGGGGCTGAATTTTCCACTTGACACAAAATGAATTCAATTTTCCCAGGTGGTAATGACACTATGGATCCAATTTATCAAAGACTTGTAGACACACAATACTGGTCATCAGCTAAGTTATAGAAAATCACATCAACTTCAGTGTAGCCTAAGAAATGGCTTAAAACTTGGCTGAACACAGGTAAAAATGGAAAACTCACCCTGTGGTGGATAAATTCAGTCCTTAAGTTTCTTAGTCAAGTCTTTTCCTCCATATGGAAGTCGACATCCACCAAAAAAGTCTAGAACCGCTTCTTCAAGCACTATTTTCAGAGAGATTCAGTAAACTTGCCATGGTAATAATTCTAGTTTCTTGATAAATACACAAATTTTGGCTATGGTGCGAATGGGATAGTCACCATCAATGTACACTGACATTAACAGTTGTTCAAAGGCGTTTACGTTGGGAGCATAATATCCAATGATTACAATGCATTTAAGCTGCTCCCTGATTCTTACATCCATGATAAAGGCACAAGGAATTCTACTAGTGTTGCCAGGCAACACTTATGACCTAAGAGTCTGTCACAGTCTAATACACCTCACATCATGTGGATGCTAAACTATCCACATGAACTCATGATATCACACTATATCTTCATTTACTTCATCCGAAAGACACACAGATCTCTCTAATCTGTAACTCTTTTTACATTTCCTATCCCACAGCTACCTACCAAGCCTGCAGTCAGGCAGAAATGTAATTGAAGGCATCACTCTGCCATTCCATTAGATTGATAAGCACTTAGATATAAACTTTACTCTGCAGTTCTCATATTTCCAGAATGAAGACAACACTACTCTTGCACCTCTGACTTTTTGAGCCTTTTGTCACTCAGAGGAAGACAAATATACTTCATTCTCTTTTCTTTAGGACAACTTGACCTCATGAGCAATGTGAAAATACATGGAGGAAATAAGTGAGTGGATAATTATTTCCAATAATACAACACAGATTCACAGCTGCAGGACAGAAAGGAAGCACACATTCACTTAATATTATAAAAAATAAATATTCACACACAAATAGCACATATCTAGTAAACAAAATTGCCCTCCATGCTCGCAAGCACAGATGCTCACATATGTTCCATTCCTAATGTAACCCAAAGGGATAGCTTTCTCTTAATTCTCAATCAATTGCAATTTTTTCTTTTGATATAAAATTGCTTGCATGTCCCAAGAGGAAACCTCCTTTTCACTAACTCATGAGCATACCAGGCCAACCTGAAACTGTTGAAATCTTTGAAGAGATTCCTGAAAATATAGCACCCTCTGTCTTTGGCTGGAAACATGATATCCTCCCTCTTTATCAACCAGAGTCTAGGAAGCCCTCCTAATTTTGACAACTGTTCAAGACAAGCTGTAAGGTCTCAACAGGAGGTTTTTGTGTATTTTATCAGTATGAAAGGCTAATCTCTACATTTTAAGCCAAGCGTCTTAACCATTCTCACAAAAGAATAGATAACTACACTGAGAAAATTAGAAATGTCTCTTTTCTGATCTCTGAACTATAACCTGTGTTAACTTCAGCTGAGGTTGGGCTTGTGTCTGTATTTAGCTTCCACTATACACCCATCTTTGCTCCTTCTTAAAACTTGGATAGCACTAATAGTAGATATGGCATCCTGTATAGACTACATACAAGAATCATGATTTGATGTCTTCTGAATCTTTGAGGCTTGGCTTCCTCTCTAGACTACAAACCCAGAATCCTTTCTCCCTTGCCATCTTATGGAGTTTGTGAAACCAAACCCTATCTTAAATTACAAAGAGGCCCTATCATGCCCATTATTCCACCTGTGATCACCCACAGTCTTCAAATGGAAGACACTCCAGATACACAAAATCATGGCTGGAAGGTTTCTTCAATTTTGACCCTTACAATCCTCTAGGGGACTTTGAGGAAATAGGGGTCAAATGTCACAAAATTTAAATTGAATCAGGTATTTCAAATTTAACCACAGAGTTATTAAAACCTAGACTGAAGAACTTCTTCCTATTCTCAGGTTTTAAACAGCATCCCACATAGCATGGAAGTGGGTGCTTCTACTTATGTTCACCTTGAGCGAGAACACAAAACTTGCTCTTAATGCTACACATCCACTAGCTAAACAAAAAGCCTAAGCTGCATACTAAATAACAAGGCTCCATCACTTTTTCTTCCTCATGGGCATGTTGAGTGCATAAACATTATCGCACATGTGCTTGTTCTGTGACTCAATCTGCTGCTCTCCTAAAGGGTGACATTTACAAATATTAAAAAGAGGAATGTAGAAGAAAGAGAGAAAATAGGACAGGAAGGAAGGATAAGGAAGGAACTTGAGGAGGAAGGTAGAAGTCATAAGGAAAAATCAAAGAAAAAAAATAAGAAAGGTACATGAAACAAATATGATTTATATGAAAATAAATAGGATGAAATAGTTGAAGATGAATGATGGAAAGTATGGCGTAGGCAAAGAAGGAGGAAAGAAGAAGTGAAGAGGTCAAAGTTAGGTGAGACACATAAAAAATTAGTGATTGTTATGTTAGAGATGCATATTAATACATCATATATAAATATATGAATTATAGATACTACATAAACTAATGTATACATATATATTATATGAGTAAATATATATTAGTGTATATAATAAAATGTAATGTGATTAGAACCATGAATGAAGTAGGGAAGAATATAACTGGTTTTGTAGAACCATAGGAGGGAATTTTAACTGTTATTATTTAATCTATAAAAGGAAGTATTATTAATATTCATTGAAGGATTGTCCTTTTCACGTTGGAAGATTTTTGGTCCTCTCAGAACTTCTGATTTTCTTCTACTACTTTGTGTATGGTTGAGGTTTCCTAGTGATACACTCATACACAATGGCACGTTTACAGTTGGAATTTTAACTTTTGATAAGGTTGCTGTACTTGTAAAATCTTATAAGACTGTAAGAACATTCAGGAATAAATTGGAGCATTTGATTTCCCAGACACAGGGAGAAGTAACATACTCACCTAATCATCTCAACAATTACACAAAATGAACTTTCTGCAAAAATAACAAATGTAAACAAAACGAAATTTTGGGCTCCACTCCAAGGTTAAAGGCCAGAAAAACCAGGATTATTGGAGACACCAGGACATGAAGAATGGGAGGGTTTGGAGAGCCAAGAAACATCCAGGGACACTCTATGGGACTATGTGTATTTTGTAAGTCATAAACTCTTCTAAGAAGACCAGGTAAGACCCTCCCTTGGCACTGAACAATAAAGATGCCAGATTGCTAAAATTTTACTTTTCTGATAACCTCATCAACAAAGGAACCGGGAGTCTGTGCTTTCTGTTTCTTCTTGTTCAAGATTTCCATCCAGAGTTTTACATACCTCTGCAAAGTGCACTCTTCAATGTGATTCAGAGATTTTAAGGACATTGGTCTTTAAAAACGAAAAGATTCCCTGCCTGTTTTGAGAGAATGAAGACTCCATTCATTTGAAACCCAGAAAAAGGAATTATGAAAAATACTGAGTATATCAGTAAAACAATTATGCTCAGAGTAAAATTTCACTTTGAAACTCAATCTGCTTTTAGCTAGTTTCACTCATTTCGATCAATAATGAAAAAAATCCTCCTTACCTACATATCACAGAAAAGTCCTTTTCTCTAGGCAAATCTAGGCACAGGTAGTTCTCCCAGCTTCAATGTACGAAGGGTGATGGTTTTAAAGACTGTACATGAATGTCATTTCCAACTAATACAAATACTCCTTTAATGAAAATGGTACTAACNCAATGATCATAGACAATAAATGGAAAAATATGTAAGTAACAATATTTGTAGGTGGCCAATATTAGAGTAGCCTCAGTTANAAATTCACTGACAGTGGGACAAGAGGCAGTGACAAAACTTCAGTATGCACCAGCAACACCCCATCATAGAGAGTATTGCATAACTTCAGCTATTTATTTGACCATGATTCCACTTGACATGTAATGAAATCAATTTTTCCACATAGTAGCAACACTGTGGATCCAATCTTTCAAAGACCTTCAGATAGACAATACTGGTCATCTGTTAAGTTATAAAAAATCACATCAACCTCATTCTAACCTAAGAAGTGGCTTACAACATTACTGAATANGGGTAACAATGGAAAACTCACCCTGTGGTGGCTAACTTTGATCCTTAAGTTTCTTAGTCAAGACTTTTCCTTGTTATGGAAGGGGACATCCACCAACAAAAGTCATCGAACCACTCTTCACACACTATATTCAGTGAGATTCAGGAAATCAGCCTGGGTAATAGTTCCAGCTGCATGACCAGTGTAGAAGGTATGGCCATCGTCTGAATGCGAGACACCCTGCCCATGTATGCTTTCATTAGAAGTTGTACAAAGGCGTTTATGTTGGAAGAGTAAAATAGCCAATAACACTGTATCTAAGCTGCCTCCTGATTCTTAAAACCATGATATAAGCACAAAGAATTCTACCAGAGTTGCCAGGCAACATTTATGACCTAAAAGTCTGTCACAATCTAATACAATTCCCCATGCTAAACTAAGTGCTCATGATCTCACACTATATCTTCATTTACGAAAAGGCACACAGATCTCTCTAACCTGTAAATCTTTTTCCTACCCCTATTCCATAGCTACCTGCTAAGACTGCAGCCCAGCATAATGTAATTGAAGCCATCACTATGCCATTCCAGTAGATTTATGGGCACTTAGATATATTCTTTACTCTGCAGTTCTCATATTTCCAAAATGAAGGAACAACACTACTCTTTGTCTCTCACTTACTTAGTCTTTTGTTACTCAAAGGAAGACAAGTGTATTTCAATCTCTTATGCTTACATCCGCTTGAATCCACAGAAATTGAAATGCATGAAAAAAATAAGTGAGTAGATAATTATTTCCAATAATACAATACAGAGTCAAACACTGCAAGACAGAAAGAAAACACACATTCACTTAATATTAAAAAAATAAACATTCACACAAAAATAGCACCTATCTAGGAAACAAAATTGCTCCCCCATGCTCAAAAGCACATATGCACACATATGTTCTGTCCCTAAGGTAAACCCAAAGGGATAGTTTTCTCTTAATTTTCAGTAAATTGCATTTTTTTTGAGATATGAAATGTTTGCATCTCCCAAGAAGAAGCCTCCTGCTCACTAACTCATTAGCCTACCAGGCCAACCTGAATACCATTGAAATCATTGATATACCACCCTCTCTCTTTGGCTGGAGACATGATCCCTCTCTACCAACCTGGTCTAGGAAACTCACCTCGTTTTGACAAAAGTTCTTCATTCTTACAGACAAGCTGTGACATCTCACCAGGAGCTTTTTGTGTATTTTATCTGTCTGAAAGGCTAATCTCTACATTTTTAGCCAAGTGTCCTATCTGTTCTTAGTAAAGAAAGGATAACTACACTGACAAGAGTAGAAATATCTCTTTTGTATCTCTGAATTATAACCTGTCTTAACTTCTGCTGAGGCTGGAGCTTGTGTCTGTATGTGGCTTCCAATATAGACCCTCTTTGTTCCTTCTTAAAACTTGGATAGTGCTAATAGTAGATATGCAATTCTGCATGGACTACATACAAGAATCACAATGTACTGTCTTCTGAATCTTTGAGGTTTGCTTTCCTTTCCAGAGGACAAACTCAGAATGCCTTCTTCCTTGCCAAGTTTTGGACTTCAGAAACCAAACCATATCTTAAGTTACATGGAGGCCCTATGCTACCCATTATTCTTCCTGTGATCATCCACATTTTTTACAAGGAGGACCCTCCAGATATGCAAAACCATGGATGGAAGGGTCCTCAATTTTGACATTTACAATGCTCTAGGAGACTCTAAGCAAGCATGGTTGAAATCCCTCAAAATTAAAAATAAATCAGATATTTCAAATTTAACTGGTTGAGTAAACCACAAACTTATTGAAACCTGGAAACAAGAAATTCTTCCTATTCCACAGATTTTCAACAGCATCCTACCCAAGCATGGAAGTGGCTGCTTCTACTTATGTTCACCTTGACTAAGAACACAAACATTTACACATCCACAAGCAAAACTGGAAGCCTATCTGCTATGAAGCTAGAAGGCTCCTTTGACATTGCGTTCATAATGAACATTGTTTGATTGCATAAATATTGTCTGACATGTGTTTGGTCCATGACTCACTCTGCAGTTCTTCTAGAGGGGAATATTTACAAATAGAAAAAAGATAGATAGAAAGAAAGAAAGAAAGAAAGAAAGAAAGAAAGAAAGAAAGAAAGAAAGAAAGAAAGAAAGGAAGGAAGGAAGAAAAGAAGAAACTAAGAAAGAAAAAGATGAAAAAAAGAAAGAAAAAGAAGACAAACTAAGTAAAAATGGAGGGAAGAAGGAACAAATGACAGCAGGAAGGAAAGAAGTCATAAAGAAAAACCAAGGAAAGAAAATATGAAAGGAAGATACATCATAAAAATATAACATTATATAAATACAAATAAGAAGAAATAGTCGAAGATGAATGATGGAAAGTATGGGGTGGGCAAAGGAGGAAAGAAGAATCAAAGAGGCCAAATGTAGGAGAGACATATAAATAAGTAGGTAGTATTTGTGACATTAGTGATGCATATTAATTCATCATATATAAACCTATATGAATTTATAAATACTACAAAACTAATGTACATATATATTATATGTGAATGTATATTAATTTATGTAATAAAATGTAATGAGAACAGAGGCCATGAATGACCTAGAAAAGAATATAACTGGTTTTGAAGAAATATATCGGGAGGATTTATAGTATTATTATTTAATACATAACAAGAAGAAATATTAACATTTATTGAAGGATTATCCTATACCTTTTGGAAGACTATACCTCACTCTGAAAACTCCTGAGTTTCTTCTACTTATTTGTGTAGGTTTGAGTATATCTAGTGATTCACTTATATTGTTTGACACATCTATTGTTAAAATTTTAGCTTTTGATTAGGTTGTCCTACTTGCAAAATTTTACAAGGCTAGAAAGATCATTCAGAAATAAATTGCGGCATTTGATTACCCAGAGAGAGGGCAAAGTAACATAAAAACAGAGTCATCTAAAAAATTATACAAAATGAACTTTCTGCCAAAAAGAAAGCAATACCAAAACAAAACAAAACAAACAAATAGACAAAAAACACAAAAACATTTGCCTTCTACTCCATGGTTGCAAGACAGAGTAACCAGGATTATTGGAGACACCAGGACAAGAAGAATGGGAGGGGTTGGAGAGGCCAGAAACACACAGGGATACTATCTGGGGCTCTGTGTATTTGGAGTCTCTCTTTACTCTGCCAAGAAAACCAAGTAAACTCCTCCCTTGAAACAAAACAGATATAGACTCTGGATTGCTATAATTTTGCTTTTCTGTTAGCCTGGTCAACAAAGGAACTGGGAGATGGTGCTTTCTGTTTCATTTTGCTCAAGAATTTTAGAGTTCTGCATACATCTATAAAATGCACTGTTCACTGTGATTCATAGACTTTAAATGACATTAGTCTTTAAAGATTAGAAGGTTCTCTTCCTCTTTCAAGAGGATGAAGACTTCATTTAATTCAAACCAGACAAAGGAATCAAGGAAACTACTAAGTATATCAGTTAAACAATTATGCTCAGCGTAATATTTGACTTTGAAAGTCAATCTGCTTTTACCTATTTTCATTCATTTTGATCAACAGTGAAAAAATAATTTTTACCTACCTACCTACCTTTTCTGTAGGCAATTCTAGGCACAGATAGTTCTCCCAGCTTGAATCTATGAAATCATGTTGGTTTGAAAGGTTTTACAGGAATATCATTTCCAACTAACACAAACACTCTACAGAAAATGGCACAAAACAATAAACATAGAACATCCATGTAAAAATGTGTAAGTTACAACAGTCATAGGTGGCCAACAGTACATTAGCGTCACATAGAAATTCATTGACAGTGGGACAAGAGGTAGTGCCCAAGACTTCACAGTATGCCACAGCAACACACCGTCATGGAGAGTGATGCATGACCTCAGCTATTTTCTAGACCTAAGAATCCACTCGACACATAATGAATTCAATTTTCCCAGGTGACAGTGACACTGTGGATCCAACCTTTCAAAGACCTTGTGATAGAAAATACTGGTCATCTGCTCAGTTATAGAAAATCACATCAACCTCAGTCTAGCTTTAAACATGTGGCTTAAAACATGGCTGAATACAGATAACAATGAAAAACGCTCACTGTGATGGATAAAGTTCAGCCCTTAAGTTTCCTAGTCAAGACTTTTCCTCATTTAAGGAGACATTCAGCAACAAAATTCTTTGAACCCCTTCTTCACAGACTACGTTCAGTGAGATTCAGTAAACTTGCTTGTGTAATAATTCCAGTTGCTTGGCTAATGTTCAAGGTTTGGCATTAGGTTGAATGGGAAACTCACCAGAAATGTATGCTGACATTAATATTTGTACAAAGGCATTTATGTGGAAAGAGTAAAATATCCAATGGTAACACTGCATCTAAGCTGCTTCATTCTTCTGAAGCCCATGATACGGGCACAAATAATTCTACCAAGGTTGCCAGCTCTGTCACAATATAATACCCCTCCTAATGATAAACTAACTTAGTGGACTCATGATCTCACATTATATACATTTACTTTATCCAAAAGGCATACAGATCTCTATGGCCTGTAACTCTTCTTACTTCTACTATCCCACAGCTACATCTGAAGGCTGCAGCCTAGCACATATATAAGTGAGGGAATCCATTCCTATCCCATTCCAGTAGATTTATGAGCACTGAGATATATTCTTTACTCTGTAGTTCTCATATTTCCAGAATGAAAACATTACTCTTGTGCTATTGATTTATTCAGCCTTTTGTCATGCAAAGGAAGACAACTGTACTTCATTCTCTTATCTTTAGGGCAACTACATTCCATGGGCAAGGTGAAAATGCATAGAGGAAATAAGTGTGTGAATAATTTTTTCTAATAGTAAACACAGAGTCAAAAATGCAGGACAGAAACACACTCGCACTTAATATTCAAACAGTAAACATTCACACACAATTAGCAGATATATAGGTAACAAAATTGTCCCTCATGCTAACAAGCACATAAGTGCACAAACATTCCATCCCTAAATGAGCCAAGAAGCAGTTTTGTCTTAATTCCTAGTAAATTGTATTTTTTCTGGAGACATGAAATTGTTTTTATATTCCAAGAGAAGCCTCCAGCTCACTAACTTGAACCTACCAGGCTAACCTGATTACTGTTGAAATCCTTGATGAGATCCCTTAAAATTTACCACCCTCTTTCTTTTACTAGAGACATGATATCTTTCCTTTTTAACAACCTGAGTCTAGGAAGCCCTCCTCTTTTTGACAACTGTTTTTCATTCTTGAGGACAAGCTGTGAGGTTTCACCAGGAGCTTTTGGTGTGTTTTATCTGTCTGGAAGGCTAATCTCGATGTTTTAAGCTAAGTGTCTTACCTGTTCTCACAAAAGTATAGATAATTACACTGAGAAGAGTAGAAATGTCTCTTTCCTCATCTCTGAACTATATATCCAATGGTAACTTCAGCTGAGATTGTGGCTTGTGTCTGTATATGGCTTCCACTATAGACGCATGTTTGCTCCTTCTTAAAACTTGGATACACTAATAGTAGATATGGCATCCTGCATAAATTATATACAAGAATCATAATTTGATGTCTTCTGAATCTTTGAGGCTTGGCTTCCTCTCTAGAGGACAAACACAGAAAGCTATCTCTGTTGCCATCTTTTGGACTTTGTGAAACCAAGCCCTATCTTAAGTTACAAGTAGGCCCTATGCTACACACTATTCCACTTGTGATAACTCAGGGTCTTCCCAATGAACACCCTTCAGATATGCAAAATAATGGATGGAAGGTTTCCTCAATTTTGACCCTTACAATCCTGTAAGGGATTTTGAACAAGTAAGGGTGAAATACCACAAAATTAAAAGAGATCATGTATTTCAAATTCAACTGTGTTAAGTAAACCACAAAATTATTGAATCCTGGACACAAAAATCTCTTCCTATTCCACAGGTATTAATCACCATCCCACTCAAGCATGGATGTGGCTTCTTCTACTTATTTTCACCTTGACTGAGAACATAAACCTTTACCTTTGATGCTACACATCCACTAGCAAAACCAGAAGCCTAATCTGCATATGAAGCTAGAAGGATNCCATCAGATTGTGTTCATAATGGCATGTTGTTTGAGTGGATGAACATTGTCTGACATGTATTTGGTTCATGACTCAATCTGTAGCTCTCCTAGAGGGGACGTTGTCAAATATGAAAAAGAAAGAAAGAAACAGAGAAGGAAAGAAAGCAAAATAAAATGCAGGAATGACCAGAGGAAATAGAGAATTCATAAAAAACTATGGGGAAAAAATAAAAAAAGATACGTCACACAAATATAACTTTTTATAAATCAAAGTAGGAAGAAATAGTCGAAGATGAATGGTGGAATTTTGGGATTCGCAAAGAAGAGGAAAGAAGAAGCAAAGAGTCCAAAGGTAGGAGAGATGTATATATAATAAAATAGTATTTGTTACATTATGCATTCATATTAATTCATCATATATAACCAATATAAATTTATAGATATTACAAAACTTAATGTACATATATGTTATATATGAAAGTATATTAGTTTATGTAATAAAATTTAATGAAAATAGAGGCCATGAATGACCTAGGAAAGATTATCACTGGATTTTTTTATAACATATGGGGAGGACTTGAAGTGTTAAGACTTAATATATAAAAGGAAAAATTATTAATATGCATTGAAGGGTTGTCCTATTCCACTTGGAAGACTTTATCTCACTATCAAGTCATTGGAGTTCTTCTCCATTTTGTGTAGGGTTGAGGATATCTAGTGATTCACTCACACACTTTGGAACATCTATACTTGGAATTTTTAGCTCTTGATAAGGTTGTCATACTTGTAAAATTTTGCAAGACTGGAAAGATCATTCAGGAATAAATTTTGACATTTGATTACCCAGACAGAGGGTGAAGAAACATAAGAACATAGTCATCTCAAAAATTATACAAAATAAACTTTCTGCAAAAAAAAAGCAAAACCAAAAAAAAAAAAGTTTGCCCTCAACTCCATGGATATGGGCCAGAAAAAACAGGTACATTGGAGATACGAGGACAATAAGAAGGGGAGGGATTGGAGAGCACAGATACACCCAGGGAGACTCTCTGGGGCTTTGAGTAATTGGAGTCTCTCTTTATTCTGCCAAGAAAACCAGGTGAAATCCTCCCTTGACATTAAACAGATATAGACTCCTGGATTGCTATAATTTTTCTTCTCTGATAACCTGGTAAACAAAAGAACTGAGAGACTGTACTTTCTCTTTTACTGCTCAAGAATTTTAGAGTTCTGCATACATCTACAAAGTGCACTCTTCACTGTGATCCATACATGTTAAATATCATTAGGTTTTAAAGACAAAAAGATTCTCTGCCTCTTTCAAGAGAAAGAAGACCTCATTCAATTCAAACCCAGATAAAGAATCAAAAAAGTACAGAGTATATCAGTAAAACAATTATGCTCAGGGTAATATTTGACTTTGAAAGTCAATCTGCTTTTACCTATTTTCACTCATTTCAAGCAATAGTGAAAAAACACACCCTCAACTACCTATCACAGAACAATCCTTATCTCTAGGCAATTCTAGCCACAAATAGGTCTCTCAGATTGAATCTATGGAATGTTGTTGGTATTAAGGATTCTACAGGAATGTCATTTCTAACTAACACAAACACTCCTCTAATGAAATGGCATCAACCCAATGACCATAGACCATATATGTAAAAATATTTAAGGAAAAACAGTCTTAGTTGACCAACTGTATAGTAACATCAGAGGGAAATTCACTGAAGGTGGGACAAGAGGCAGGGTCAAAGACTTCTCAGTATGCAACAGCAACACTCCATCATGGAGAGTAATGCATGACCTCAGCTATTTTCTGGACCTCAAGTTCCAGTTGACATATAATGGATTCAATTTACCAACGTGGTAGTGACACTGTGGAGCCACTCTTTTAAGGACCTTCAGATAGATAGTACTGGTCATCTGCTAAGTTATAGAAAATCACATCAACCTCAGTCTAGCCTAAGAAGTGGCTTAAAACATTACTGAAAACAGGTAAAAATAGAAAACTCACGCTGTGGTGAATAATGTTGAGTCCTTAAGCTTCTTAGTCAAGAATTTTCCTTCTTATGGAATGCAATATCCACCAATAGAATTCTTTGAACCACTCCTTCACACACTATATTCAGTGAGATTCAGTAATTGGTGATAGATCCAGTTGTTTGGAAAATGTCCAAGGTTTGGCCATGGTCTGCATGGGTGACACACCACCCATGTATGCTTTTAGTAAAAGTTGGACAAAGGCCTTTATGTTGGAAGAGCAAAATATTCAATGATAACATTGCATCTAAGCTTCTCTGTGCTTCTTAACTCCATGATATAGGCATAAAGAATTCTACCAGAGTGGCCAGGCAACATTTATGACCTAAGAGTCTATCACAATCTAATATACCTCCCATCCTAAAATCACAATATGTCTTCATTTACTTTATCCAAAATGCATACAGCTCTCCCTGACCTGTAACTCTTTTTACTTCTATCCCACAGCTACCTCCTAAGCCTGCAACCCAGGACAGGTGTAAGTGAAGGCATCACTATGCCATTCCACTAGATTGATGAGCACTTAGATATATTCTTTGCAGTTCTCATATTTCCAGAATAAAGAAAACACTATTCTTGTGCCTCTGACTAATTGAGCCTTTTGTTACTCAAAGGAAGACAACTGTACTTCATTCTCTTTTCTTTAGAAAAACTTGTCCCCATGGGCAAGGTGAAAATACATGCAGGACATAAGTGAGTGGATAATTATTTCTAATAATATGACACAGAGTCACACACTGCAGGACAGAAAGAAAACACACATGGATTAATACTCAAAAAAAATTCACAGACAAATAGCACATATCTAGGACACAAAATTCCACTGTTCTCACAAGCACATATGCTCACATATGTTCCATCAATAAGGAAAGATTTGGGGATAGTTTTAATTCTCAGTCAATTGCATTTTTATGAGATTAAATTGCTTGCATGTCCCAAGAAGAAGCATCCTGCTCAATAACTAATGAGCCTACCAGGCCAACCTGATTACTGTTGAAATCCTTGATGAGATCCCTTAAAATTTACCACCCTCTTTCTTTTACTAGAGTCATGATATCTTCCCTTTTTACCAACCTGAGTCTAGGAAGCCCTCCTCTTTTTGACAACTGTTTTTCATTCTTGAGGACAAGCTGTGAGGTTTCACCAGGAGCTTTTGGTGTGTTTTATCTGTCTGAAAGGCTAATCTCTACATTTTAAGCCAAGAGTTTTACCCGTTCTCACAAATCAATAGATAACTACACTGAGAAGAGTAGAAATGTCTCTTTTCTGATCTCTGAACTACAACCTGTGTTAAGTTGAGCTTAGGTTGTGGCTCATGTCTGTATGTAGCTTGCACTATAGACCCATCTTTGATTCATCTTAAAACTTGAATTGCACCAATAGTACATATGGTATCCTCTATTGACTACATAAAAGAATCACAATGCAATGTCTGCTGAATCTCTGAGGCTTGGATTCCTCTCTAGAGTACAAACATAGAATGCTTTCTCCATTGCCATCTTATAGACTTTATGAAGCCAAACTCTACCTTAATTTTCAAGGAGGCTCCATGATACCTTATGATTATCAGGGTCTTCCCAAGGAAGACTCTCCAGATACGCAAAATCATGTCTGGAAGGCTTTCTCATTTTTTACCCTTAAAATCTTCTAGGGGGATTTGAGCAAATAGGGGTGAAATGCCACAAAATTTAAAATGAATCGGATATTTCAAATTTAACCACCAAGTTATTGAAATCTGGATGCAAGAATTTCTTCCTTTTCCAGAGATTTTAAACAGCATCCCACCTAAGCATGGAAGTGGCTGTTTCTTCTTATGTTCACCTTGAGTGAGGACACAAACCTTTGCCATTGATGCTACACATCCACTAACTAAACCATAAGCCTAAGCTGCATACAAAGCTAGAAGGCTCCATCACTTTTTATTCCTAATGGACATGTTGTTTGATTGCATAAACATTGTCTGAAATGTACTTGGTCCATGACTCAATCTGCAGCTCTCGTAAAGGGGGACATATACAAATATAAAAAAGAAAGGAAGAAAAAAGAAATAAAGAAAGTAAGAAAGGAAGGAAGGGAAGAAGGAAAGAACTTGAGGAGGAAGGAAAGAAGTCAGAAAAAAAATCAAAAAAGAAAAGAAAAAAATGTACATGACAAAAATATAATTTATATGAATATAATTAGGATCAAATAGTTGAAGATGAATGATGGAAAGTATGGATTAGGCAAAGAAGGAGGAAAGAAGTAAAGAGACCAAAGGTAGGAGTGACACATAAAAAGAAGGTAGTGTTTGTTATGTTAGGGATGCTTATGGGTACATTATATATAAACCTATATAAATTTATAGATACTACATAAATTAATATACATATTATATGGATGAATATATATTAGTGTATGTAATAAAATTTAGTGGGAATAAACACCATGAATGACCTAGGGAAGAATATAACTATATTTATAGAAACATATGAAGAGGATTTATATTGTTATTATTTAATCTAAAAAAGGAAGAAATATTAATATTCATTGAAGGATTGTCCTAGTCATCTTGGAAGACTATATCTCCACCTCTTGTAACTTCTGAGTTTCTCCTATTTCTTTGTGTAAGGTTGTGGTTCCCTAGTGATTCACTCAAACACTTTGGCACATCTACAGTTGGAATTTTTAGCTTTGGATAAGGTTGTTATATATGTAAAATTTTATAAGACTGTAACCAACATTCAGGAATAAATTGGGGCATTTGATTTCCCAGATAAATGGAGATGTTGCATAATCACATAATCATCTCAACAATTACACAAAATGAACTTTCTGCAAAAAAAACCCAATCAAAATAAACAGTTTGCCCTCAACTGCATGTTTATAGGCCATAAAAAACAGTGTTACTGGAGACACCAGGAGATGAAGAATGGGAGGGTTTGGAGAGCACAGAAACAGCCATGGACACTCTATGGGGCTCTGTGTATTTCGCGTCTGTCTTTACTCTGCCGGGAGGACCAAATAAGATCCTTCCTTGACATTAAACAATTGAGACTCCTGGGTTGCTATAATTTTGCTTTTCTGATAACCTGGTCAACAAAGGAACTGGGAGTCCTTGCTTTCTGTTTCTTCTTGTCTAAGAATTCTAGAGTTCTGCATACCTCTGCTTAGTGAACTTTTCACTGTGACCCATAGATTTGAAATGATTTGTCTTGGAAGATGAAATGAATACCTGCCTGTTTCATGAGAATGAATACTCCATTCATTTCAAATCCTGAAAAAGGAATCATGAGAAACACTGAGTTCATAAGTAAAACAATTATGCTCAGGGTAAGATTTCACTTTGAACGTTAATCTGCTTTTACCTAGTTTCACTCATTTCGATCAATAGTGAAAAAACTCATCCTTTCCTATGTACCACAAAACAGTCCTATTCTCTGGACAATTCTAGGCAAAAGTAGTTCTTCCAACTTGAATCTATGGAATGGTGTTGGTTGTAAAAATTGTACTGAAATGTCATTTCCAATTAACACAAACACTCCGATAATGAAAATGGCAACAACACAATGACCTAAGACCATATATGGAAAAATATGTAAGGAACAACCGTCGTAGGTCACCAACAGTCCAGTAGCCTCAGATAGAAATTCATTGACAGTGGGACAAGACACAGTGTCCAAGACTTCTAAGTATGCAACAGAAACACCTCGTCATGGTGTGTAATTATAACCGCAGCTCTTTTCTGGAACCCAGGTTTGACTTGACACATAATGAATTCAATTTTCCCAGGTGGTGGCGACACTGTGGATCCAAAAGACCTTCAGGTAGAAAATACTGGTTATCTGCTCTGTTATAGAAAATCACATCAACCTCAGTCTAGCCTAAGAAGTGGCTTAAAACATGGCTGAATACAGGTAACAATGGATAACTCACCCTGTGGTGGATATCTTTGACTCCTTAAGTTTTCTAGTCACTTTTACTTCTTATTGAATGAGACATCCACCAATAAAAGTCTTCAAACCACTTATTCACACACTATGTTCAGTATGATTCAGTAATAATGCCAGTATCTTGACAAATATCCCAGGTTTAGCAGTAGTCTGAATGGGAGACTAAATGCAAATGTATGCTGACATTAACAGTTGTACCATGGCGTTTATGTTGGGAGAGTAAAATATCCAATGATAACACTGCATCTAAGCTTCCTCATGCTTCTGAAGCCCATGATATGCGCACAAAGAATTCTACCAGGGTTGTCAGACAACAAGCATGAGCTAAGGTCTTTTACAATCTAATAAACCTCCCCATGCTAAACTAACCACGTGGACTCATGACCTCACACTATATATTTATTTTCTTTATACAAAAGGCATACAGATCTCTCTGANCTGTAACTCTTTTTACTTCTCCTAACCCACAGCTACCTCCGAAGGCTGCAGCCTAGCACATATGTAAGTGAAGGCATCATTATGAAATTCCATTAAATTGATGAGCACTTACATATATTCTTTATACTGCAGTGCTCATATTTCCAGAATTAAGACAACATTGCTCTTGTGCCTTTGTTAGTCAGCCTTTGTCACTCAAAGGAAGACAACCGTATTTCATTCTCTTTTCTTTAGAAAAACATGACCCCATGGGAAATGTCAAAATAAATTTAGGAAATAAGTGTGTGAATAATTTTTCCAATAATAAAACACAGATTCACACAAAGCAGGACAGAAAGCACACATGTACTTAATACTCCAAATAAAATAAGCATTCACACACAAAAATAGTACATATGTAGGAAACAAAATTGTCCCCCATGCTGACAAGCACATATGCACACATATGTTCCATTCCTGAGTTACCCAAAGGGATATTTTTCTCTTAGTTCTCAGTAAATTGTGTTTTTTTCTTGAGATATGAAATTGCTTTCACATCTCAAGAAGAAGCCTCTTGCTCACTAACTCATGACCCTACAAGGCCAAGCTGATTACTGTTGAAATTGCTGATGATCCCTGAAAATATACCACCCTCTCTCTTTGCCTGGAGACATGATATCCTCCATCTTTACCAACTGGAGCCTAGGAAGCCTTCCTATTTTTGACAACTCTTCTTCATTCATGATGACAAGTTGTAAGGTCTCAACAGGAGCTTTTTGTGTATTTTGTCTGTCTGAAAGTCTAGTCTCTACATTTTAAGCCAAGAGTCTTACCTGTTCTCACAAATGAATAGATAACTACACTGAGAGGAGCAGAAATGTCTCTTTACTGATCTCTGAACTATACCATGGTAACTTCAGCTGAGGTTGTGGCTTGTGTCTGTATGTGGCTTCCACTATAGACCCATGTTTGCTCCTTCTTAAAACTTGGATAGCACTAATAGTAGATGTACCTTCTGTATAGACTACATACAAAAATCGAAATGTAATGTCTTCTGAATCTGTGAGACCTGGTTTCCTCTCTAGAGAACAAACACAGAATGCTTTCTCCATTGCCACCTTATGGACACTGTGAAACTAAACCCTATCTTAAATTACAAGGAAGCCTTATGTTACCAATTATTACACCTGTGATCATCCAGGGCCTTTAAAAGGAAGACCCTTCAGATAAGCAAAATCATAGTTGGAAAAGTTTGTCATTTTTGACACTTACAATCCTCTAGGGGACTTTGAGCAAGAGGGGTGAAATTCTCCCAAATTAAAAATGAATTTTGTATTTCAAATTGAACCACAAATTTATTGAAACCTGGATGCAAGAACAGTGTTTAAACACTCATCCCACCCAAGCATGAAAGTGTCTGCTTCTACTTGTGTTCACCTTGAATGAGAACACAAAACATTGCCCTTGATGCTACACATCCACTAGCTAAACTAAAATCCTAAGCTGCATAGGAAGCTAGAAAGCTCCTATCACATTGTGTTCCTAATGGGCATGTTGTTTGTTTGCATAAACATTGTCTGACATATACTTGTTCCATGACTCAATTTCCCATTCCCCTAAAGGGGGACATTTACTAATACAAAAAAGAAAGAAGAGAGAAAGCAAGAGAGGAAGGAAGGGAAGAAGGAAGAAACTTGAGGAGGAAGGAAAGTACTGCTAAAGAAAAATTACGAAAGAGATATACGTGATACAAATATAATTTATATGAAAATACGTAGGATGAAATAGGTGAAGATGAATGATGGAAAATATGCACTGCGCAAAGGAAGAAAGAAGAAACCAAGAGGCCAAAAGTAGGAGAGATACATCAAAAAGAAGGTAGTATTTGTTATGTTAGGGTTGCCTATTAATAAATGCTGTAGAAACTTATATGAATTTATACATACTGCATAAACTAATATATATTCATATATATATATATGAATATATATACATATATATATGTGTATATATATATACATTAGCTTATGTAATAAAATTTAATGGGAAGAGAGGCAATGAATGACCTAGAGATAAATATATATCTGGTTTTGTAGAAACATATGGGCAGGATTTATATTGTTATTATTTAAGACATAGTCATAGATAAATGGTAAACATTATGGAGTGGGAAAACAAGGAGGAAAGGAGAAGCTAAGAGTCCAAGGGTAAGAGAGATGCATAAGAAAGAAGGTAGTATTTGTTATGCTTGGGATGCATATTAATACATCATATATAAACTTATATGAATTTATACATAATACATAAACTAATGCATATTTAACCTATTATATGAATAAATATACATTAATTTATGTAATAAATTTTAATGGGAATAGAGGCCATGAATGACCTAGGAATAAATATAATTGGTTTTGTAGAAACATATGGGGAGTATTTATAGTGTTCTTATTTAATCTGAAACTGGAAGAAATATTTATATTCATTGAAGGATTGTCCTATTCACCTTGAAAGATTGTATCTCCAACTCTCAGAACGTCTGAGTTTCTCCTACTTCTTTGTGAAGGGTTGAGTATAGCTAGTGATTCACTCATACACTTTAGCACATCTATAGTTGGAATTTTTAGTTTTGATATGTGTAAAANTTTANATGACTGGAAAGAACATTCATGAATAAATTGGGGGATTTGATTTCACAGACTGATGGAGAAGTAACATAACCANNAAATCATCTCAAAAATTATAAAAAATGAACTTTCCTGAAAAAAAAAACATATAAAAATTGTTTGCCTTCAACTCCAAGGTTAGAGTCCAGTAAAACCAGGATCATTGGAAACACCAGCACATGAAGAATGGGAGGGTTTGGAGAGCCCAGTAACACTCAGGGACACTCTATGGGGCTTTGTGTATTTGGAGTCTCTCTTTACTCTGCCTAGAAGACCAGGTAAATTCCTCCCTCACATTAAACATATATGGCCTCCTAGATTGCTACAATTTTGTATTTCTAATAACCTGGTTATCAGAAAAGGAACTGGGAGACTGTTCTTTCTGTTTCTTCTTGCTCATGAATGCTAGAATTCTGCAAACCTCTGCAAAATGCACAGTTCACTGTGATCCATAGACTTTAAATGACATTAGTCTTTAAAGACAAAAAGATCCCCTGCCTGTTTCAAGACAATGGATACTCCATTCAATTCACAGCCAGACAAAAGAATCAAGAAAAGTACTGAGAATATCAGTAAAACAATTATGCTCTGGGTAATATTTCACTTTGAAATTCAATCTGTTTTTACCTATTTTCACTCATTTCGACCAATAATGAAAAAAAAATCCTTACCTACATACCACAGAATAGACCTTTTCTCTAGGCAAATCTAGGCACAGGTAGTTCTCCCAGCTTGAATCTGTGGAATGGTGTTTGTCTTACAGATTGTACAGGAATGCCATTTCCAACTAACCTTAACACATCTCTAATTAAAATGGCACCAACCCAATGACCAAGACCATATATGTAAAAATATGTAAGGAACAACAATCTTAGGTGGCCAACAAGACAGTAGTCTCAGATAGAAATTCACTGAAGGTGGAAAAGAGGCTGTGCCCAAGACTTCTCAGTATGCAACAGCAACACCCCATCGAGAGAGTAGTGCACAACTTCAGCTATTTTCTTGACTCCAGGTTCCTCATGACACATAATGAATTCAATTTTCCCAGGTGGTAGTGACGCTGTGGATCAATTCTTTTAAAGACCATTAGATAGATAATACTGGTCATCTGTTAAGATACAGAAAATCACATCAACCCCAGTCTAGCCTAAGAAGTGGCTCCAACATTACTGAACACAGGTAACAATGAAAAACAGACCTTGTGGTGGATAACTTTGAGTCCTTAAGTTTCTTAGTCAAGACTTTTCTGTCTTATGGAAGGGGACATCCACCAATAAAAGTAATTGAACCACTTCTTCACACACTATATTCATTGAGATTCAGTAATCTTGCCTTGGGTAATAGTTCCAGTTGCTTGGCTAATGTCCAAGGTTTGGTCATGGTCTGAATGGGAGACTCACCGGCCATGTATGTTTTCAGTAAAAGTTGCACAAAGGACTTTATGTTGTGAGAGTAAAATATCCAGTGATAACACTGCATCTAAACTGCTCCCTGCTTCTCAACTCCATGATATGGGCACAAAGAATTCTACCAGAGTTTCCAGGCAACGCTTGTGACCTAAAAGATGTGACAGTTTAATACATCTCCCCATGCTAAACTAACCACATGGACTCATGATCTCAAACTATATCTTAATTTACTTTATCCAAAAGGCACCCAGATCTCTCTGAACTGTAATTCTTTTTACTTCACCTATCCCACAGCTACCTCCTTATGCTGCAGACCAGCACAAATGTAAGGGAAGACATCACTATGCCATTACTGCAGTTTGATGAGCACTTAGATATATGCTTTACTCAGCAGTTCCATACTTCCAGAATGAACACAACACTACTCTTGTGCCTTTCATATATTCAACCTTTTGTCACTCAAACGAAGACAGATGTACTTTATTTGCTTTTTTTAGGGCAACTTGACCCCATGGCAAGATGAAAGTAAGTGGAGGAAATAAATGAGTTGATAATTATTTCCAATAATAAAACACAGCATCACAGAATGTAGGACAGAAAGAAAATACATATTCACTTATTATTAAAAAAAACAACACTTACACACATATAGCACACATCTGAGAAACAAAATCTCCCCACTTCGGCTCACAAGCACATATGCACACACATGTTTTATCCCTAAGTTAACCCAAAGGGATGATTTTCTCTTAATTCTCAGTCAATTGCATTGTTTTCTTGAGATATGAAATTGCTTGTATGTATCAAGAAGAAGCCTCATGCTCACTAACTCATGACCCTACAAGGACAATCTTATTCCTGTTGAAAATGTTGATGAGATCCCTGAAAATATACCACTCTCTCTCTTTGGCTGGAGACATGATATCCTCCCTATTTACCAACTGGAGTATATGAAGCCCTCATATTTGAGGACAAGCTGTGAGGTCTCAACAGGAGCTTTTTGTTTATTTTATCTGTCTGAAAGGCTAATCTCTACATTTTAAGCCAAGAGTTTTACCCGTTCTCACAAATCAATAGATAATTACACTGAGAAGAATAGAAAAGTCCCTTTTCTGATCTCTGAACTATAACCTGTGTTAACTCCAGCTGAGGTTGTGGCTTGTGACTTTTTTGTGGCTTCCACTATAGACCCATCTTTCTTCCTTCTTAAAACTTGGATAGCACTAATACTACATATGGCATCCTGAATAGACTACATACAAGAATCACGAAGTGATGTCTTCTGAATCTTTGAGGCTTGGCTTCCTCTCTAAAGGACAAACACAGAATGCTTTCTCCATTGTCATCTTATGGACTTTCTGAAACCAAACCTTATCTTAAATAATGCTACCCATTATTCCACCTGTAATCACCCAGGGTCTTCACAAGGAAGACCCTCTAGATGCGCAAAATCATGGATGGAAGGCTTTCTCAATTTGACCCATACAATCCTCTAGGGGACTTTGAGTAAATTGGGGTGAAATGCCACAAAAATAAAAATGGGTATTTCAAATTTAACCACAAATTTATTGAAACCTGAGTGCAAGAAATTCTTCCTATTCCACAGGTTATAAAGAGCATCCCACCCAAGCATGGAAGTGACTCCTATTTATGTTCACCTTGAGTGAGAACGCAAAACATTGCCCTTGATGCTACACATCCACTAGTTAAACCAGAAGCCTAAGCTGCATACGATTTTAGAAGTTTCCCATCATTGTGTTCCTTATGAGCATGTTGTTTGACTGTATAATCATTGTCTGACATGTCCTTGGTCCTTGACTCAATCTGCAGCTCTCCTAATGTGGGACATTTACAAATCTACAAAAAAAGGAAGAGAGGAAAGTAAGAAAGGAAGGAAGGGAAGAAGGAAGGAACTTGAGGAGGAAGGAAAGAAGCTATAAGGAAAAATCAAAGAAAGAAAATAAGAAAGAAATGTACTTGACTCAAATATAAGTTATGTTTAAATATGTAGGATGAAATAGTTGAAGATGAATGATGGAAAGTATGGAATGTGCAAAAAAGTAGGAGAGAAGAAGCAAATAGGCCACAAGTAGGAGGGACACATAAATAACTAGTTAGTATTTGTTAAATTAGGGATGCATATTAATACATAATATATAAACCTAATATATATATATATATATAATAAAATTTAATGAGAATATAGGCCATGAGTAACCTAGTAAAAATATTGCCAGTTTTGTTCAAATATATGAGGATTATTCAGAGTGTTATTATTTAATCTAAAAAAGGATGAAATATTAAGATTGTCCTATTCCCCTTGGATTACTGTGTTTCCAACTCTCAGAATTGCTGACTTTCTCCTACTTCTTTGTGTAGGGTTCAGGTCTCCTAGTGATTCACCCATACACTTTTTTACATATATAGTTGCAATTTTTAACTTTTGATAAGATTGTCATACTGGTAAAATTTTATAAGACTAGAAAGAACATTCAGGCATAACCTGATGGATTTGATTTTCACGGGGGGGGAAGTAACATCATCAAATAATAATCTGGAAAAATATATAAAACAAACATATAAAACAAATTTTATGCAAAAAATAATGTGCTCTGAACTCCAAGGTGACAGGCCAGAATAATCATGACTGTAAGAAGACACCTGGAAATTAAGATTGGGTTTGGAGAGGCCAGAAACANCCAGGGACACTCTATGAGGCTCTGTGTATATCGTTTCTGTCTTTACTCTCCCTAGAGACAGGAATTGAGACCAGCCAAGATGCCTCCTTGCACATTAAATGTATATAGACACATGGATTGTTATAATTTTGTTTTATTGATAACCTGATAAACAAAGGAAATGGGAGACTGTGCTGTTTCTTCTTGCTCAAGAATTCTAGAATACTGCATACCTCTTAAATCTGCCTTCTTTGCTGTGGTTGACATATTTCAAACCACCTGAGACTTCTAAGACAGAGAAAAACCTTACTTTATCCTACAGAATGAAGACTCCATTCAATTAAAACAATGACAAAGAACCCAAGAAAAGTACTGAGTATATCAGAAAAACAATTATGTTTCAGGGAAACATTTCAACTAGAAATCAAGCTGTTTTACATTGATTCAATCACTTGGATCATACTGGACAACAGCCCACACTTTATTTTCTCACCAAGAAAGCCCACTATCTTAGGCAAATTTGGTCACAGGGTGGTTCTCTCAGCTTGAGTCAATGACATGGTGCTGGATTTAAGGATTATTAAGGAATATCATTTCCAAGTAACTCAAACACTCCTCTAGTGAAAATGGCACCTCCTCAATGCTCATAGATTGTATACATAGAAATATAAAGAAAACTACATTATTAGCTGGCCAATAGTACAGTAACCTCAGATAGAAATCCAGTGACAGCAGGATAAGAGGCAGTGCCCAAGGCTTCTCAGTATACAATAGCAACACCCTGTCATGGAGTGTAGTGCACGTTCTCAGCTATCTTCTGGACTCCAGATTACACTTGAAACCTAATGAATTATATTTTCCAAGGTGGGAGTTTATTGTGGATACTCAGTTTCAAAGAACTTCAGATAGACAATGTTGGGCATCTGTAAAGTTAGAGAAAATCACATCCTAAATCACCCTCAGTCTAGTCTAAGAAATAGTTTAAAACATTGCTGAACTCAAGTAACAATGGAAAAATCACCCTTTGGTGAATAATTTTGAGTCCTTCTATTTCTTAGTCAAGAGTTTTCCTTCTTATGTAAGAGGACATCCACCAAAAAAGTCTTTGAACAGCTTCTTTACATTATGTTCAATGAGATTCAGTAAACTTGCTTTGTGTAGTAGTTACATTTGCTTGGCAAATATCCAAGGCTTTAGCCATGGTCTGATTGGGAGACTCACTTCCAATGTAACTGGATATTAAAGGTTGTATAAAGGTTGTACAAAGGAAGAGTAAAATATCCAAAGATAATCCTGCAGCTTAGCTCCTCCCTGCTTCTTAAGCTCATGTTATTGACATCAGAATTCCACCACTTTTACCAGGCAACAATTATGATCAAAGAGTCTGTCACAATCCAATACACCTCCCTATGCTAAACCAGTGGACACATGAACTCAAAGTATATCCTCATTTAATTTACCCAAAAGGCACAAGTATCTCTCTGACCTATAACTGCTTTTAGTTCTCCATTCCTCTAGCTCCCTACTGTGGCTGCAGCCTATCATGCATGTCAGTGAAGGCATCATTATGTCATTCCAGTAAGTTGATGAGCACTTAGTAATATTCCTCATACTGGTGTTCTCATATATCCAGAATGAAGACAACACTACTCTTGTGCCTCTAACTTATTCAACCTCTTGTCATTCAAAACAAGACAACTGCACTTCACTCTCTTTACTTAGAGCAACTTGACCCCATGGGCAAGGTGAGAATAAATGGAAGAAATAAGGGAGTGAATATTTTTTCCAATGTAAGAAGACACAGTCAAACTGAAATACAAAAAATTCACACAATCATTTAACAGACACACACAAATAGCACATTATTGAAGACATCATTCCATCATTCCAGAAAGTGATTAACATTAAGGCATAATCCATATATTCTACTTCNCATATCAGGAGAATGGAGACAACCCCACTCTTGTGCCCATGACTTACTCATGCCCTTTTCACTATGCTCCTTTTAAATATAAATATTTTCCACTTGAGGCCATATGTCTATTACTAATAAATTAATTTTAAATATCACTGATACTTCCAGTGATTTGTTTGTCATATTAGGTTATTGGCAATTAAAAGAGAAACCTTTAGGGTAAGTTTTACTATTACAACAGTCATTCAAACATGATCAATAGCTTGAATTACTCATAGTGTCATTATATTTCATATAAATTATGCAGCATTATCAAAAGGCTTTGCAGAATATGGATAAAACTAGAATTTTACATGCTTGGATAAAGCATCTTACATTTTCTAACACCCTTTGGTATTGCCTATTGTAGCCTATAAGAATATAATTTTTCTCCTTGGGTGAAACTAAGTAGTGCTCTCTTGAAAATCCTTTTTTTAAAGAATTCTTTTATTGAATAATATAAAAGATACCTTACATTCAGAATGTATNAATCTTTGGGGGATTTAAGGTAGCTACATACAAACATCTTAATGTATCCTGTTAATGTCTTCTACAAAAACAGACAGAACAGGTTAGAAGCTTTCCCAAAACCAAAGCAAGAAGAAAAGAAATGTGAAGGCTGAATATAAATATATGTGAGAAAGCCCATACACATCATAATAAAAGCTATCTTGAAAATTGAAAGATGATATAGTAAAGGAGAAGTTAACTAATTTTTTTTAAAAGCCAAATCACCTTACAAAGGCAATGATAATACTGAAAGGAATAAATTTCATTACAACAGAATATAATCAACTAAGTATTGGGCAAAATATGTTTTAAAAGTAATAAAATGACAGTAAATATTTTACAACTTGACATAATTCTGACTTTTAATTGTCTCATATTCCAATATTGTAGAAGACATGGCCTGACAGAATAGACTACATAAATGAGATAGAGCTGTTTTGGGAAGTTTTTGCTCTTTTTGTGGGGCCTTCCGCTCAGCTCCCAAACAAAGCAAACATGGAGGTTTATTCTTACTTATGAATGCCTAGTCTTAGTTTGGCTTATTTTTCAGCCACTTTTCTTAAATTCACCCTTTTATCTTTTGCCTCTGGGATTTTCCCATTCTCTAAATTCTGAAAAATCTTCCTCTTCCTCTGCTGTGTAGCTGGGTGGCTGGTCCCTGGAGTCCTCCTCCTTCTCTAGTTCCTTGATATTAGATGTCTCCTCCTAGTTTTCTTCTTTTATATGTACTCTCAGCCTGCCAGCCCCACCTATTCTTTCTCCTGCCTTGCTACTCTTCAGTTCTTTATTAAACCATCAGGTGTTTTACACAGGAACAGTAACATAGCTTCACAGAGTTAAACAAATTCAATATAAACAAAAGTAGTACACCTTAAAATAATATTCTTAAATAATTTAATATTCTTAAAATAATATTACATAGAGCTATTTGGTACCTGCAGCAAATGAACTTCAGTGCCAAAGAAATAGGCAGAAAATCACATGTGGGAATAAACAGAAATAACCACACTGGTAGTCCATAACGTATTCTAAAACTTAAAGTAGTGAATGAAAAAAATGAAGGTCACTACATATTGATAAAGTGAGAAATTCAACAAGAGTCCATAAACATAAATTCTTGTGATACTGGTGTACCCAATTTTATAAAGCACACACTACTAAATATGAGATAATGGATAGAACACATTATTTTGGGTGATTTTAATAATTAATCAACATATATGTATTTGTGTGTGAACTCACAATCTGATTATTATCAGTAGACAGGCCATCAAAACAAAAGGAAACCAAAGAAAACCTATATAAAAATATATTGACTGATTTATCATCTACAGAACTTTCCAAAGAACAGTAACAGAATACATACTTAATCAGCAGCCTAAGCAATTTCTTTTCAAAATGGGTTTATGCAGAGCAAACTTCTCAAAAACAAGGTAACTGAAGTAACTTTTATTTTTATAAAATTATAGTATAAAAAAGTACAAAATAGAACAAAATTAAACCATAGCAAATGTACAAGCACATGGAGGCTAGAAAATAAAACACTGAACAATCAGCAAGATGCTAAAGAAACTGGGAGTGGGTTCCAAAATTCATAGACCCAAATAGTGGTAGAAATGAAACATAACATTCCTGAAATGTATGCAAATAACAGTATATTGGAAACTATAAAAAGGATGTTGCAAGAGGAATGTCGAACGCTATTGGTTATAAACGTTATTGGTATAAATGTCTACATTTTAAAAATTACAGACTAGTAGATGGTTGAGCAGGTAAAGGTACATGTCAACAAGACTGAATTTGATTTCTGGGTAAAATGGTAGGAAAAAAGGCATTGAAGCCCAGTAAGCTATTCTCATCCACCATTGACATGTGAGTTAGTGTGTGCACACCTGAGTGAATGCAATGTGTGTGATTTCACACACAAATAAATATATGTTGAAAACATAAAACTGAAATATCATTAGTCAGCAAGAAACAACAAAGATCGTAACTCATGTCAATGAGTTCTGAATTTTAAACCATATTGCACCAGAGAATACTGAGCCAATTGTAATAAAATCAAACCAAAAACAATCATATAAACGAATCAATGAAACAAACACTCAATTCTATAAAAGATCGCCATATATGACAAACTCCTCTAGTAGGAACGACACCACATCAATGGTAAGGGACCACACAAATAGAAGGATTACTGGGACCCCATAATTAGCTGGAACAGGGTCCAGAAGCCTCAGAAATAAAAGCTAATGCTAAGTCAAAAGAAAGAGTCCAAGATCCTCTCAGTATGTCATAGCAACATACTGACATGGATGGTGGTCATACAGAGAATTTGGGCAGCTTCTAAGGAAAATGATAAAAGACAAATAGAACAAAAAATCCCATCTATCCTTTTCCATGATTAAATGCAATAAAAATCCTATTGAAGGCAGGTATATAAAGAAAATCTCACCCTGTGGCAAATACCTTTCAGAAATTAAGTTTCTCATTCTAGAGTTACAATATTAGGGGAGAGACATCCACCACCAAAAATCTTTGAGCAGCTTGTACACAGAGTGCAGCCAGTGTCATAAGGTATATTAATCTTGTGTTGTAATAGCAGCTGCAGTTCAACTTTTAAGAATTGGACCATTTCTTCATTGGCAGAATCAATACCAATATAATTGACTTGAAAGTATGCATAAAATACTTATCTTGGATAAAATTGATAGTAAAATATCCAAAATAAAACCCTGCTTCTCAGCTGTTTCCTGAATGTTGGGGCCATGATATAGGTCCTGGAAAAACCTTATTGGTCTTCCCAGCCAACTCTTATTTCATAAGAGGAATTGGTCCCATGGCATACTACCCATCAGTGAATAAAGTAGGTATATCAATAATCCTTACACCATAGAAACACCCCACTACACACATTCAATCTACACATAACGTGACACCCATGATCAAAGCACCCATTGCTAAATGTATTCCCTTACACTTGTCATCAGTACAGATAATTACCTATGACCATTTTAAATTGGTAAATGCTTTTCTTACCCGAACAAGGAGTCTCCTTCACCAGTGCTTGAACCTTCAGTAGCTACCTCTTTACTCTTCGGATTTTTTTTTAATATCATGGAAAAAGGCCATCCTCTCTATAGCTTTGAATCACCCTTTTCTCCCTCTCTGCCACCTAGGATTAAGGAAGAACTTTCATTGCTGACAAGTAATTTCCCTCTGTGTCCACCAGCTCTGAGTTCTCATCCTGAGTAGACTATTTAATTCAATTAACACATCAGCTGCTCTGTACATAGTTGCCATCCAATGGTCGAATCAGCTCTCATAAAGACTACAC
>LZPO01087276.1:159987-178805 GCA_001675575.1 Neotoma lepida | reverse complement strand
CAGAGAAACATAGTGACAGAGAGAAAGAGAGAGAGCTAGGACACCACATAGTGCCTTCTGTTAATTTCAGAGCCTTCTCCAAGAATTCTTCCATCTGAGAGGATGCTTGGACATGGGAGAACAGGTCAAGGGGCTTTTCCACCTTTGACACTGTGGGTTCTCCTTTGGTTTAAGGCAAGGTGAGCTAGGCAGGAGAAGACAGGAATATGCAGCATCACAGAGAGTAGGCCTGTCAGGTGAGGCAGGGGCCGTGAAACCTGGCCTCCATAGTACGTAAGGGCCTGCAGGCTGCTTTTTGGGCACCGTTCAGTCCAAACTATACCGTGGCTGTTTCTGCTTGGATTCACCCTGAGCCACCAAAGAGCCTTGAGTTCAGGGCCCACTAGGTACACAGAACCAGCTTGCATATGATGATGATTGGTTTGCCTCCCAGACAGCTTGAAGGGTTCTAGGGATGTGGCTCTGGAGCAGAAATCTTTTCTGAGATGTCAGAGTCCCTGAATTCCACCAGAAGCACAGCTCAAGGAGAAAGCCATTTGTAAAACAAACAAACAAACAAACAAAAAATTAGGCAAAGCAGAGAGAGGCCAGGCAGACAGAGAGGTGAGGGGACAGCCTTGAAGGAGTTAAATGGATGGCACACATCTATCCACAGTGGCTAGGTACTTGGTCCTGAGGAGCTGCGCATCTCCCCTAAATGTCAGACTAATGTGTGTGTGTGTGGGGGGGGTGTATGTGTTTTATGGAAGTGAGCTGTGGGTACTGCTTAAAAGGTTCAGCCAAACCTAGGGAGTCCCTGGTGCACATGGTACTGGCAGATGTATGGACAAGACAAGACCCCACATCAACACACATGCAGCCCAGGCTGCAGAATCCTCTGCCAAGTGATACTCTCCAGCTGCCTGAAATGGTGGCCTCAGGACCCAGAAGCCTGTTGTCCCATGACTACTCATGCAAAGGTCTGTGATGATAAGCACAGGTGTAATGTTCCCTCTCTTGCCTATCCTGGGGCAAGGATCATGTGAGAGATCTGCTTCTGTCCTAGGGGCCTCCAAGGGTGTCCCTCTCGAGCTTGCCTTCTGCAATGTCCTGGGAAGTACAGGGACCTGCTGATGGGATCTGCAAAGCAATATTTTTTATATGAAGAGGACACCCAGATTGCCAAATGCCTCAGGTCATGAGTGCTCTCCCTAAACCCTTTCCAAAGTGGGGGTTGGGGAGAGCCAAAGTGCTTGCACCACACTGCAAGTTGTTTGCCAACCATCTGATCCAGGACAGGCAGGAGATGGGTCTCTAAACCTGCTGCAAGGTATCTGAGGGAGGGCAGAGGGCAGAGGGTGTAGTGTGGGGAAGCCATATGTGGGTCATGGACCTCACTGTTTCTTCCAGGCACTGAACCACAGTGAGACACTCTGTTTTGTGCACCTTCAAGCCCCTGAATGAGCTGGAGTGTTGTGGGGTTTGCGCACTAGGGAGCCTGCACAGGATGCTAATTGAATCCTACACAAACCACATGCCAATCTGGGCCATAGGGGAGGAGCCTCAGAAACATACTCACGGACTAGGGGAAGAGGAGATGAGCATTCCCCTCTAGCTGTCCAGCCAGGCTATTCTCACAGCCATCTCCCCTACAGATGCCAACCCCCACACATACACATACACACAAACTGCACACTAACACACACAGATATACACACACACTCACACACACAGACCCAGCAGCTGTCTACTTGACCCCAATCACCAACGAGACCACTACATCTGCCAGGCCAGCCTTGAGTTTGCTGACACCTTGCACCGTGGGCAAATCCAAACTCCCAGGTCAAGGCACCCAGCCAAGAAGTGCCTACCAGGCTGAATCCAGCCTGGACAGGCAGCTGGTGGTGTGCCAGAACTCAGAGCATATGGCAAGGTGTAAAGATGATACAGGGTAGACCACAAAGCAACTCAAAGGGGCCCTAGGGCCAGTACTGGCTTCCCACCTTGTAGGAAGCCACTCCAGGATGGATACAAGGCAAAGGGCAGGAAGCTATGTATACTTGTCATCATCCACCTAGGAGACCCCAAGGACACTTATGTGTTTGTGTCAATGGTGAAGTGGTGTGGACAGCATTTTGTCCCCAAAAAGGGCTAAGGGAGAAGGAACTCTCAGGTAATCCTCTGTCCAAGTAGCCTAGGCTCACCATTCTTGGAAATTCATGATCAGCCACACCACACGCACTTCCCATTTATATGAGGTACTAAACCAATGCAATACTTAGAAATGCGCATTAATCCTTTCCAAATTCCCAAAAGCCATTATCACACCTACTTCACAGAGATGGCTTATCCAGACTTTACACTCAACACGACCCAGTGTCAAAAACACCTGCATTGGAACCCACAGATTGTTGTATGCTTAACTATAAACTTTCTCACTTTTAACTACAACCCTCAAGAGAAATCAGACATGGTTTAGCCCACAAGTGCAGGCAGAAAGGAAATTTAACCCCTGGCTTGTGGGATAGGAAGAAGAAAAACACAATTGCATGCATGAAGTCCTGGCCTAAACCCTGCTATGAAAAGCCTGTGGCAGCTAGACTGCCTGGAAGATCCTATGTCCATGGGTCAGTAACCATCACATTTCTAGGAAGCATACATCCATCACGTATGTATTATCTGGTCTGGAGGGAAGTTGTGCAACAACTGCTGGATGTGGTCAGAAAACTTTGTGTGCCAATGATGGCAAGCCCAATTCACACAGTCAGCCCAAGTCTGTGGCCTCTGCAGGACTAGGCTATGCTGTATAGCCGCCAGTACTTCCAAAGGCTCGATGTCACCTAGCTGCAGTGTATGCTCCATGAACTTGGGATCCCTATCCAATGCAAAGAGCTGGATTATTTCAGAGGCCTCAAAATAAGGTTTCTGCATAACCCACTGTTCTCCATGGAAAAGTCAGCTTTGACCACCTCCCTCAGCAGCCATTAATTAATTCATCCAACTCATCCACTGTGCCTGAGGAGCACAGACAGGATGCCTTTGTTGGTTGACAGGACAGTGTCCGTTATTTACGTGAGGTACTGGTTAACGTTTTCTGCTGACTGCTTGAAGAGCCCTTCAAACTCATTCCAAGCCCACTACAGACAGATCAAACAAATGCATGTCAGCAATGCTCAACAAAATAGGGTTCTGTGCACATCTGTGAGACTACAGCAAGTGTAAGTTTGCTTTGTTGAAGACTGCATTCAAGTTCTAAATTCTAACTCTCACACATACTACCTACTTTTATGACCCACTGCAAGGGAATAAACACACCTATAACCAAATCAGTTTCCAAGTCAGTGTCTGTTACTTACATGAGGTACTGGTTAAGGTTTTCTGCTGACTACTTGAAGAGCCCTTCAAACTTATCCAGAGCTCACTACAGACACACCAAATGCATGTCAGCAATGATCAATTGCCTTAGAAACTACCAGCCTAGTTCTGTGGAGAGAGGTCTGCTTGGCTGTGGCCGTTTGACCACAGACCATGGCCTCTCAGACTAAGGAACCCTATCAGTAACCAAGATGCACAACAAGAGGTTTACATGGCATGCAAATGCCTGGAGTACTTGACAACCAACAAAACCCAGAGAGATTTGCCAGCTCAACAACACCTGCCACAACCTTCACCCAAGTTTAGGTGCTGAGAGACACATGAGACCCAGAAATCTGGAAAGAATTACAGGGGCATCAAAATCCCTGACATTGGTAGTGGAGACAGCTGGTACAATGGGACAGTCATGAGGAGACTACAAAAAGTAAGGACTCCTCAGGCCACACTTCAGAGGGAAGACAGGACAAGAAAGGAAAAGCTCCGTTCTCTTTGGAGGTCTCAGAGATCATGAGAAACACACTGAGCAGGGATCCCAGGCTATCTGCTTTCCATCCAGTTATCAGAAAAAGACGTGCATCATCTTTTGTGTCCAGAGAAGAGAAGGTGAAAAGAAGCCTGGATATGTCTCTCCTGTTGGAGAATGTAGACTGCTGCCCTCTCTGCAGTGGACTTGCCACAAGGTCTTCAGGACTTTGTGTTGTGTATGTAAAAGAAAAGATCACAGGAAATTATGCAGTAACAACTGGATCATCCTCTGAACAACGTGGACTAGAAAATTCGCTATCTACTCAAACATCCCTGAAACCAGCCCCATCTACTAAACAGGTTTTGAGAACATCAAAATCTGTTTTAGGAGATAGGGTCACTTCTCCATCTTTCCAAGGGTTGCAGATACCTTCCAAGTGTCTGGACAGCAAAGGCAAAACTATTACCTCTCCTGAACAGGGCCTCATTTATTTTTCCAATAATCAAGAAGATCATAAACATTTCTTGAGTACTGAAAGGAAAATTAGGAGTGCTAACAGTCCAGGGATGTTCAAAATCTGCACACCTAGAACAAAAGGGATCTAAGCAATTTCCTTCTTGTACTGGGGATGTAAAAGTTTCAAAATACACTCACAGGGAGCTGAATAATAACTTTAGATGAGAAGAAAAGCAAACAAGCTTGGATTTAGATAAATGGAATACTGTTTTCTGCAGGCACACAGAAGCAGCCCCTGTCTCTGCAAAACGAAACAAAGGTCCTAGAGACCATTTCTTGAATGAACACACATCACTGGAACATTTACTAGACACACAAGGGTCTCAGAAATTGCCCATTGCTGCACGAAGGACACTCACAGTTTTACCCTGCCAGAGGAGCAAGGTCACAGCATGCCCTTTGACAAAAGGATATGAAATGCATAGCACCTCTAAGAAAAACACACCACAATATTTACCAGCAAAACAAATAGGCCTAAGTACTTCCACATTAGATAATCATGGCTTGGGCTAAGAATCCTCTGACTAAAAGGATCCCAGCTGTCCCTTAACAGCCATGGGAGGCCATACACGGGACTCATCAGAGGTATGGGACATAGATCATACTCTGGCCTCCTCTGAGTCTCTAGAATGTCCCTCATCTTCAGCAAAGGCATAGGGACTTCCAGCTTTATTGGAGGTGACCTAGCATCATCCACACCTGAGGGAGGGCCTCCAAACAATGACACATCTACATTGGTGCCTGTGGACCCTTGTATCTCTGCACCCCAGAGTCTTAGACTTTCGAAGTTCCAAGAAGGGCCATTGACACTGTCTTCCCACACAGCTGAGCTCAGACTTTCACCCTCTGCCAAAGGGGAGCCCATGCGATCCTCCAGATATACAGGAGGTACCCTGTTATTATCCACACATGAGGGAGGAACTCTAGTAATTCCCAATTTACCTGGGGTCTTATTGACCCTTGTTCCTTCCACCCAGTACTCTTGGGCCTTTGCACTTCCCACAACGGCCTCTGACACTCTCCATTCTTGCAGACTGGACTTTCATACCTATGCCCTCTCAGGCAGCTGAATTCCTAGTCTCCCTCTAGTAAAGGCATCCACATAAGATTCTACTCTAGAAAAAGCAGATTGAATCAGGTGCCAATAGCACAGGGAGGCCTCACTACATCCCCAACTGATGACCATGAGGTAGGCCAGAAATCCTATTAACCACAGACCCAGAACTCTGTCTTAACAGCCCACAGTGGCCTCAGAACTGACATATTTGAAGAATGTAACCATGACCTTACTCTACCTTCCTTTGGGACTCTAATATATCACTCATCTTTTGGCATATGCACAGGGAATGTCCACCTGTATGGGATGGGCCCTAACACCATTCACTGAAGATAATATCACATCTACATGGGTGACTGTGTACCCTTTTTTCTCTGTATCAAGGACTCTTGTTCCTTTGCAGTTCCTACAAGGGCCTCTGAATCTGCCAATACCTACAGACTAGACATTCACACCAATGCCCTCTTTTTCAGCTGAGCTTACACAGTCTCCCTCAAGCAAAAGGGTGGGTGCTAATATTTTCATCTTCTGTGAAAAACAGACTGAAATAGGCACCCTCAGATCAAGGATACCTAAGAACATCACCTAAGCATCATCATGGATCAGTTGAGGAAACTTTTGTCCCACAGGGTGCCAGTTGTGCCTCATTGACCCATGGAGGGCTCAAACCTTATACATCTTATGAATAGACATTGACTTATTGTGTTTTATTTCAAGTCTCTAGAAATTTGATTTTTGGACTGTCACAGGGAACTTTCAGCTATATGGGAGGGGCCTTGCATCATCCACACAAAAGGGAGGGCCTCTGCACAACACTACATCTACACAGTTGTCTGTGGTTTCCTGTTTATCTTCACCCAGGACTCTTGGANCTTTGCAGTTCCCATAAGGACCTCTGACATGGTTCATATATGTAGACTGGACTCTCACACATATGCCTTGCAGGGCATGTGAGTTCAGCCCATCTCCCTGTATCAAAGGGTCCCCATATGTCTCTCCTCCATGAAAAGCTAACAGAAACAGGTGCCCAGAGCACATATAGGCTTCAGTCCTATACAATCAGTTCACCATGACTTAGGCCTGCAAACTCTGACCCAGAGGGCCCTAACTCTCACCTATTGCTCATGGAGATCTCAATCTCAGCCACTGGTTTTGCTAAGGTACTCTAGACCAAGAAGGAAGAAATTCTTTGCCCTTTTTTGATATCCTTTGTACAAGGAGGCTTCATATCATCTACTTTAATCAAAATTGCTTCATTCTGCAATGGATTGTCCCAGAATTCCTCTACTGTCTTTTACCTGTCCAACAGTTCCTCAAACCCAGAGCTCTGGGCTCTTGGATCTTAGTCTTATTTTTCCTTTCTTTGGATTATTTGCACTCCCTTTCCCCCAACAAAAACAACAAAAAAATGTATGTGAAACTTCTATACCCAAATACAGAATTCTCTTATGTAACTTGGTTGCACGAAGGATTCATCAAGAGATACTCCTAATGTGATCTGAGGGCTAAGAATTTTTGATACTGTCCATACATAGGTAATGCAGTTTTTATCCTATACTGTCTAATGCACTGTGCCTCACAAATTCCCAATATTTTAATATGTTATGTATACTTATCCTCACATGAAAAGCAGTTGGTCATGTTCTCCTGGACAATAATGTGCTTGAGCACATCATAAACTGACCAAAATATCTTAGACCAACACTTCTCATAGGAGTATAGAGGACCTTTGCTATATTCCTAAAGAACTTGTCTAAACTTGCCCATTTTCCTCTGTTCTTGTAGAAGTTTTGGTTTGTCATTCATTAGTCATTGTCAATCTTTTAAAATCTGATCCAGGTTTTATGATTCCTTCCATTTTCTCTCAGTCAGTATTTGGACCATCCACATCTTTGCCTTCAACTCTAGGGATTTTTATTTTGTTGCAATACGTTATTTTCTTTTTTCCCACTGGATCTTTGAAATAGTAACTACAAAGCCTATGGGTGCTGGGGAAGTTTATATCTGCAGATAGTTTTTATTTGAATATGTCCTTATCCAAATATTCTCTAGGGCTTTTCCCATCTAACCAATTGTCTGTGGGACAGTCTCTTCTTTCTAACCAGTTTCTTGGCCTATCCACCACTGCACTAACACCTATGAAACCTTTTTCATTTGTTTACAGGGCTATGTTAACTTACAATACTTTCTTAGTGATTCTAAGAGATGATGAAGAGATTCCATGACCATGAAAACTCTTATAAAGAAAATATTTAATTGGATGACTCAGTGATTCTTAGCTCCCATGCAGGTGTGTTAAAATGATTGTTTTCTTTCCCAGAACTTTATGTTTCCTAATCTTAAACAGAAACCCTAGAACTATACACTCTACACAAAGGTATCTGGAACATTCATTTGACATATTCCTGTATTGCTCAGGATGGTGCTTTCCTGCCAAAGGCTCTCTAACATTTTTGGCGTTTGAGCAAGAAAGTTTAGAATATTTTCTTTCCTGCTCAGTGCACTGTGAAAATTTTGCAACTGCCTCAGGGACTTCTGTAGAATCATTGCTGTTTGGTTCTTAGGATCTTGGACTGTTTCTCTCTTCACAAAAGATTCCAAAGTTTTTATTTCCTAACCAGGCTTTTTGGAAATACCCCTCTCCATCCATTGCACTAGGATATTTTTCATTAGGTGTAAGAATTCTGGGACATTTCAGCTTTGTATAATGGACCCTGTGCTTTTTCACATGTGGTCAAATTGCACTGTACTATTTTCTTTCTGCCCCAGGTGTTCTATGTCCCATGGTATTTGGCCAATGGTTTATGTACTTGTTCTGTCAGTAAAAAAGACTGTTAAATAATCCCTATCTATCCTTGGTGCTGTGAGATTGTTCATACCTGCTAAAGGGCCTCTTGGAAATTTGACATATTACTGTGTGTTTGTGTGACCTATTCTGTTGTCCAGTGGAGATCAAGAATATTATTTTCCTGCCCAAAAATCTACTTGATATATGCCAATTGCCCCAGATTCTCAGAAAAATGAAACATTCATCCAAGTGGACGTATACATTTCTTTATCTCCTTAAAGGGATTAGGACATTTGCCATCTGTCCTGGGTGATGTGATGTCTTAACTTCGGTTTTTATTGCTGTGAAGAGATGACATGACAATGGAAACTCTTATAAAGAAAATGTTTAATTGGAGTAGCTCTTACAGTTTCAGAGGTTCAGTCTATTGTCATCATGATGGGAATCATGGCATCTTACAGACAGATCTTGTGTAAGGGCTGAATGTGATACATCTTGCAGGCAACAGGACATCAACTGAGTGACACACTGAGTTAAACTTGAACAAAAGAGACCTCAAAGCCTGACACCACCATGCCATATTTCCTTCACCAAGGCCACAGTTTCTTACAGTGCAACTCCATTTGGAGATTATCTTCTTTCAAATCAACACATGTGGCAATTGACATATCTTCCCAGAGGTCTGTAGTATCTAGAAAGTGAGTACTCAATCTTCATAATCTAAGAATGATTGGATATTACATTTGATATCTACCTGTGGTATTCTAGAATGTGAGCAGGATCTCTGGGCAACCAGCATGTTCCATATCTTTCCAGGAAACTTTAGGATCTTTGCCTTATATACCATATGTTTAGAAACTTTTACCATATCTCCCAAGAATTCTAAGAAAATTGTCATATGTCCCACAAGCTCAGGGACTTTAAACATTACCTGAGATAATTTGGTCCTTTCCAAATCTTTCCACTTCACTCAAAAGATGTACCNATNNCTGNAGAAGNATCTAAAAATTTTGAAATTTCTAAACATACTTTGTTATCATCTCTATCTGACTAAGGGTCTCTGTGTGTCTTAATCTGCTTCTCAAGAGTCAGTGGGACATTTTGTGTTAAGGATAATGTTTGTGACTGCCTACTGTTGCCCAAGATGTCTTAATTTTATCTTATATCACTTGAATGCCTCAGACATTCCCNCATACCAAATATGTCCCAGACACTTTGAATTTATCTAATGGATATTGAGACTTGCCCATTCAACTCAATGGGATTTCAATAATTCCCCTGAGAAACAAAGGGTTTCAAAACTTCTCTTTCTCAAGACCTTCTCCAATGGATTTTCAGGCTTCCCACATATACTCAAATGTGTTTTGGGCATCTATTTCTATAAAAGATGAACTCAGACTGTTCAAATAGGGACATGATTGTTGAGGTTTGACTAAAGTGGATTATTATATGCACTGTTTCAAGAAACATGTCTTCCATATTTTCCTGTTATCAACATGGACTCAGAAACATCCTACCTTAATTTTAGGTGAGTAATCTTTCCACTCATAGCAGAGGCTCATACCTTCACTTTCATAAAAGGGGCGGGACCTGTATGTGATGATTTTCTCACAAGATGTCAGAGATCTTTGCACATAGTAAAATGAGGATGCTGAGATCCTACTTTTGAAATAGAAAATGGTGTCCTCACCTCTGTACCCAAAATAGATTCAGACCATTGCAATCTGAATGAAGCACCCTCATATATTTTCCATTTCAACAAGGGATTTTATTCATGTCAATTCTCTTTATTCATGTTATTGGCAGCCTTGAGTTGCCCAGAATAGTCCTTCCTAAGAAGTAGAGCCTCAGACATATTGTCTGTTTCCAAGACAAATTCATATAAACCACTCTGAATAAGGGGTCAAGACTTGAACCTAGGATCCCTCAGATCCACTGCTTTTGTCTATAAATGGCAGATCACCTCCCAATCTGACCAAAGATTTCTCCCAATTAGCTTGTCTGAAGAGGAGAACTTGAGACTTACTCTTTCTTCCTAAGGTGACTTCACATCTTCCTCTTCCAAAGCATCCTTCATATTTCTTTAACTCTTATTAAATGGCCCCATGGGAACAAAGGAATTTTACAACTATTCTTCCTGAAAAGCATCAGTACAACGTCCACAAATACAGACATAATTTTAAGTACACCTCTTTAATTGCAAACTTTTTCAGACAAACCAAATGGCTGTAAGTAGCTTGAGATATGTAACACAAATACAGGCACATTAGATCTTCTGCAATGTCTCAAAGAGATGCTAGATCCATTTCTCCAGAAAAATATTACTTCCCACCTCTCCTAGTGTATCAGGAGATACTGACCTACTAAATTTGAATTATGTGTTTTGAGACGTTACCAAGTGATTGATGGTGCATATTACCCTCCCACCCTCAAGAATTAGGAGACTTCAGACACCTTCATGTGGTACAAAAGGGCCATATTTTTCTCCTTCAGAAGCAGATAACAAAACAGTATACTCATGAATCAATAGGCTCTGAGACACAATCCTTTAGAACTAAAGGCCTAAGAAGTACACAAAATTATATAATCCATCATAAGAAGACATCTGAGAACTTCACCCACAGCAAACGATATTTTAGATAGAGCTAAACCAGTATCAAGACACTTCCTGACATCTAATTACTGCAGCAGTCCACTAAGAAATGGACACTGCGAAGCAAGAGCTTTGGAACTTCCCTAATAGATCAACATGCAAGCAGACATACACTTCTATATTCTGGGGATCTTGGACATTCCCCAGTGACCTCAGATATACACACAAATGTCTCATTGGGATTTCAACATTTGCATTGTTCCCGGGAGGCAAAAGACACCTAAACATAAATGAGGGCAATCAGTGATCTATCCAGTCTAGGAAAAGCAAGGTTGAGACATCCACCTTTGATGCACGAGGCCTCAGAACTTCATATTAAGTAGAACACAGATTTGTATATTCTCTCCCAAACAAGTACACCACAGAACACTCTTTCTTCTTGATTGGGACTAAGAAATTCCTGCTCTAATCAGAGGTATTAATCCATACACCTGCTTGCCAAAAGGACTACAGAATCATGCTCTCTCACTCTTGGGGACATGAAGAACTGAAACCTACCCCCTGGGTTCTTAATCTTTCCCCTTCAGTGAAGAGAGGGACAAAGATAAGCTCTAAATAAAAATTTGTTTAAACTAACCTATTAACAAAGATAGACTTAGAACTTTCACAGATGTGGATGTGAGCTTATTTCTCCTAACAAAATCAGTAACAGATTTTCATGATTGGCCCAAGAGTGGCATGTAGAAACTCCATTTTCAATGAGGAGAATTCAGACATTCATTATCTGTACTATGTGTGTGAGAGACAATATCCTATGAAGAAGGAAGTCACGGAGCTTAGTATGTGGAGTCTTAGGTGTTTTTATAGTGCTAAATGGTGAATGAGACTAACCTCCATGACTAACAAAGAAAGAATTTATTTCCTCTCATTTTCTACCTAGTTCTACCCCACCCCCAAAGAAAACTAACAGAGACTCAGACCTTCTCCTACTGTGCTGACTGATCTACAAATCCACCAATGTCTAAGGGAACTTTGGGGAACACTAATTTGAAGTTCCATCACAAAAATATAGAACACCTAGCTTGGAAATGAGAACATTTATTGAAAAATTTTTGCCAGAATTTGAAGTCTATGTGCTTCCTCAAAACATTTTTCAAGATATTTATAAGCTTGAGAAGCCAGATCCAGGAATTGACATCCAAACTATGAGAACAATGTGAAGGTTTCTCTCATGCCTCCAGTGGAGTTCCAAGAGACACAGGTTTTTCTAGACTTTAAAGAGGAATTCAAACATGACAAGGGATTTCCCAGATTTTGCTGTTCTATACAAGGTAAAGTGGGACATTCACTCTCATAACAACACAGGTGACATCACTCTCCTCTCCCAAATTTTGTCTGATATATATGACACTCTGAATATCAGGTGTTTGAACTTCTCCTATTGACACAAGGAGCTCTCAGACCTCTCTATTCTGAGAATGGGCCCATAGATTTGCCTATTGACTGAGAAAGATTGTCCCACTCTAGTGAAACTTCCCAGAGACCAAAAAGAGCCTGGGCACTGCCTACCTCCTTCACTTCAGTTAGTGGAAACTGTGCTCTCACCATTGCTGCTCAGATCTCTTAGGATTGCTGTACATAAATCTGAGAAGGCAATTTAGCTGGAAACAGACACCCAACATATTCAAGAATTCTAAGATGCTGACATATTTTTTTTCAGATCTCACTAAAATATGGATATTTCAAATCATGTGGAAGAGTTGGAATCTCCTGAAGCTTTTCTAGGACTATACTTGACTGAACTATACAATGTTTGGAAAAGTCTGCTGAAAATGGCATCAGGTTTTCTCCATCTGGCCAAGTTCCAGCTTGTAAAATAGTGTGCCTGATATCCCGGTGTCACCTCCCTCTCAGAAATCTTATCTGTCTATGATCCTGATTCTTCCAACTTTGATTAAGGGAGCATCAGATCTTCTTCCAAGTACTAAGAATCCTCAAACCTCCAACTATAACATTATTTCATGGTTACTACATAACTATAATATTACAGCTCTTATGAGATGTAATATAAATATCTGATATGGAGAATATTTTATATATTACCCCCAGGGGTCAGGGTTCACACTTTGAGAATGGCTGTTCTAGAATAAAAGGAACTTTGAATCTGATATTGCATTCCAGCATCATCCTACTCTGCATAAGATACACTGGAGGTTCTTTATATTCTGCTTGATGTATTCTGGGATCTCCCTTTTCTTCTATATCATGCCCAACATGTTCTCTACTGGAGTAATGATCCCTTAGACCTTTGCTTTATGGCTTTCTGATGTGGATCAGAAAGCAAATAGTATTTCTGATATGGATCTTTGAGATACTCCATCTTTAAATAATATCTAAGCTGGATATCCCAGAGCCCAATATTTTCAAACATAATCTAGAATTCATGTCATCTATCTTCAAGCCTGTCACCAAAACTTGAGTGAATTCACCATTAATACCTAGATCTGAGAGCAAAACACAATATAGATGAGGCAAACTTTCCAGTAATAGCCATTCATGCTGTTACAGCCTTTGTATGCTAGCCAGTCTTCCACAGATTCAAGATAACTTATGGAAATATTAACACCTGAATGAATGGTTCAAGAATCTGATGAGCCATGGTGGGATATTCCTCACTTATGATCTCTTTTAAGATCAGGAAGTATGACTATTCCCCCCATTGATCAAGGGGATTTTGATATTCAATTTTGTTCAAGAGTGCCTCATAGGTTTTCTTTTATCGGAGGTGTCAAGTACTCTATTATTCCATTATTACCCTACTCCTCCCTTCTAGATAAGATGTCAGACCCACCCATTTCTTAGAACAAAGGCTGTCTCTGACTTTAGTCGTTTGTCTCAAAGGTTTGATATTTATATTTTGTCTTACATGACACTCACATTTGTCCATTCTTGTAATTGGGTTTAAATCATTTTCCTTCTTAGTAACCAGGACTAAGAAGGGAGCTTTATACTCTTTTCTCTGGAGAAAAAAATGGGACGCTTCCAGACTGCATAGTGGGTTAGGGAACTTATGATGTACCTCTAGCAAATAAGAGGACTTCAGACATTCTGTATTTTCTTTGGTAGTTTTGGGCATAATTCTCTGATAATTGAGAACTCGAAAGTGTTCTTTAAGGTCAGGGAGTATCTCAAATACTACTCTCTTTGAAGACACTTCTCTCCTACCCCTCTGATCTCTTTATCTGTCCTTGCTGTATATGGTGACTTACCATTGCATATGAGAGCCTCCCCAGCTAAACAAGTCAGCCATTTCAATTTCTGCTACAGAGAGGATCACAGAACACCCTGGTCTATATAACAGGGAAGATGATATAGAGTTTAAAAGAGAATTGTATTTATGTGCGTAGAAGTTAGTGAATGTATGGGAAATTTTTCTGTTTCATCTGTAGAGCTAAACAAAGTCTTTTGGAAGGATAATTGTTCAAAGGAGCAACATCCTTATAGAAGAAAATTCTGATTTCTTTATGGACTCCCAAAAATTTGATTCATGGTATGCATATCTGTAACTGGGAGGCATAATGAGAAGTTAATGAGGCAGAGCCCAAATCTTCTCCCACTAACCAAGGTAACCTAGGGCTTTCACCTGCTGCCAAGGGTGAATTGGATCTCCACATTCTGAAAAATGTGGCTAGGGTCTATCTTCATCTGAATAAAGAGATTCAGAAACATTCTCTTGCCCAAGTTAGTCTCATAACTTTGTACTCTGACAAAGGAGTTGCAGAACTCCCTCTAAAAAGAGTCATCATGAATTTCATTTTGAAATAAGCAATCTTCAACCTATATGTTGGTCAGAGGGAGCCTAAGGCCTGGCCCTTCTTTACAATGTGATATTAGACATTANCTATCTCTACAAGAGAAATTTAAACTATTTTTGTCAAAACATAACACACATTTTCTTTATGCACAAGATGATATTAGACATGCTTCTCTGGCTAATATGACTTTGCCTCAATTTCCAATTGGTCCTTATATATCCATGTTGAATCTCCATGTATATGACTCTAACTAAAGAGCCTTAAACATTCACTCTCTGTGCTAGGGTAGATATTGGAAAAACTTACTTATTAGTAACTGACATCATGACTAGGCTGTTGTGATATTCAAGAGCCTGGTACTCATATAGGATTCCTTAAAGTTAATAACCAAATATAGTGAGAATGCACACTTCATTCTACTCCATGTAGCTGAACTTAAGTTTAATAAGTTTACACAGAGAGCAATTTTTGACCTACTTCTGAGAAAAAATGGTTAGGTGTATATCAGGCTTACTATGAAATTTGTAAAAATAAGACTATTCCAGATTGTGATGAAGAGTTGGAAACAGAGTGGGTAAGGTGATGTAGTTGGCCAAGCGTATGGTGAGGCAAATAGCTCCCCTTTTCTGCTCTTTGTACACTGTGGCTTGGAACATTTTCTCACTCTCCAAGATGGTCTGGAACTTAGCTTTGCTCTACTGTGTCTGAGACTTTTCCCTTTTCAAGATATTTTCAAGAGTCTTTTGTGTCCACTGCACTGCAGTTCACACCTGTGTCCCCCAACCCATGACAGAAGACTCAAACATTCTTCCTATGGGAAACTCATGGCCTATTTCCAATTCTCACCATTGGAATCCACTCAAGTTAGAGTTCACAGAACCCAATAGTAGTGATCATATCATGGAATTCAGGCTACTTCCATCTATCCAATCACAAGCAATATTGCAGTTTCCATTCCTATACAGATCTGGGAGGCTGAACACAACACTAAGCAGGCAGTGTTGCTGCCACAGGAACTCTTGTTGTTCATAAACACTAAAATTGCTACCTGTTGTCTTGAAAATTTCATTACCAGTATTAATATCCTAATCCAGGAAGAACTGGTAGATGAAGAAGCANTACTTGGACCATTCTCTACTGCACTAAGAAATTCATTTATTGCCTAAAGTGATATAAAATTTTCCTCCATGGCCAAAAGGTACATCCTTCACCTATGCCCAATATATTTGCTGTTTTCTACATATACCTGTGCCTCAGGTTTCTGCTATTTAAAATTTTCTCACTATTTGCTGCTTTGATGAAGGGGAAAACCAGAGCTTTCTACCTAGGCCATAACATCATTCAGTTCTTTTTCAGTTGGCTGTCCTGGTCATACATTTTTACTTTGAAAACTCATAACTTCCTGTTTTCACAAAATGGTCCTGAGACCTTTGTCTTCTTATTTTATGAAACCCATTGTTTCTCTATATGCACAGTGTTTGCCTTCATACACTCTTCCAATAAAGAGTNTCAGAAAATCATGTTCTACAAATTTGGGGCCTTAAAATCTAACTCCTCCAAATAAGTGCTGTTCCTACTTTCCCTTTCTNCCAAGTTACCTGACACAAGCTCCCTAGGTGAAGGGAGCTTGCATAACAAGTTAGATCCCATATTTTCATGTTCTTCATGAACGCACTTTAGACCTCCTCCCTCTGACTAAGAGACCTCAAACCTGTCCCTTTAACAAACATGAACTGAGACCTCTCTTCAAATGCCAGCATCTTCTTAGAAGAATTCTGAGACTGGTGCCATACCTGCAACGGACATTTGGGATAAGTGTCTATTCTAAACTTTGATGTTGAGAAGGAAACTGATGGAGTTTCTTGGACTTCCTCTACTTCATAAGGTACCCTGACAAATTTCCATTTTGCTGAAAGCCATCCAGAACCTCTCCTACATTGGCCTACTCTCATCCCGTTATTTTTCTCTGAAGAATATGGATGTACATGATTATCTTATGTCCAAGAACACTTCTGTCATTCTTATAACCAAGAAGGCCTGATTTAGAATTCTACCCACTGAAGGATAAGAAATTCCCATTCTGCACAATAAGTCTGCAAATATCTCACAAAAGAGGCTGAGGGATTTCAGATAAGACCATGGAGAGGTAACATCATCTCCTTACGTATATGGAGACCTGGAACATTACAATTTTGTTCAAAGGCATCATTTTTAGACCAGAAAATCATTGGATGTAAATGTTCTCCAAAGTAATCAAATAATGTCCTCCTTTTCCCCTGGGGCTTCCAACTATCTTCCCACAAGGATAACTTAAGTAAACATTTCCCTTCTTCTAAAATTGACGTCAGATCTGCATGGTTTCCTAAGAAGTCAACAGTGCTCTCTATTGCACAATGTAATCTCACATATTCTATATATTCTTCTGTGGGCAATAGACTTACCAAATTTATTCAACATAGTCTCCTATTTTCCTATTTCAATCTAAAGGACACTCTCCTGCTTATTTTAATATTGAATGATTTTCAGATAAGCCTTTTATGACAAATTCAGCCCTTATATATTATCATCTGATTAAGAGNCTTCAGCTTGTCCCCACCTAAAGTAGAGGTACACGTCATTCCTTTCACCTCAGTAGATCCCCCAGACCACTGGAGCTTAATTTACCACAGCCCAGGATTATTAAGTAGAGGCCAGAATAGAATTTCATTGCCTTATGCTGAAAATTAATTGGTGTGGATCCCATAAATTAATACCTGCAACTAAGAAGGTATATAAACTTGAGGAAGTGATTCATCTGAAAATGCCATCTGTGAATTTTTCCTGTGTTCTATGTGGGCAGGAAACATTTCTGAATTCTATAGAAATTCTTAAACTCTTTCTCCTCTGTCTTCTAGATCCCAAGACCTCCCTCTCTGAGGTAAGAGATATTGAACCTCTACATATGTGCGTCCTCCTATCACTGGTGTCTCAAACAAACATCTTCTGTCTAATTGGTCCTCAGATCACACCCTTTGCCTAAGAGTCTTTAGACCTATCTCTTTAGAAATGTCTTTACCCCACAAACTCTATCCAAGATGACCTATATTTTCTTCTCATCAGGGAGATATCAGACCTTCCTCTCAGTCGGCTGTGATCAAAGGAGATTGAGACATTCCACTTCTCATCAAGAAAATATTGATCTCCTGTAATTACTGGCACCAGAACCCAATAGTATCACCTAGTATCTGGAAACCAAATCCTCATCTTTCCATCAAGTTTTCTGATATGGAGCAAGCCCATCATTTTGCACTCAGAATTGAGTATCCAAACAGATCATTAAACAGATGACTACACTACAATCAAGAATGGTGTTCAGAGCCAGGCGGTGGTGGCGCACCCCTTTAATCCCAGCACTCGGGAGGCAGAGGCAGGAGGATCTCTGTGCGTTCGAGGCCAGCCTGGGCTATCGAGTGAGTGCCAGGAAAGGCGCAAAGCTACACAGAGAAACCCTGTCTCGAAAAACAAAAACAAAAGCAACAAAAAAAAGAATGGTGTTCAGATTGCTACCTGACTTCCTGAAGATGACGCAGAAAATATGTAAATGATGTTGTTGTTTTTAATGTTGTTATGCTCTTCTTGTTGGTTTTTCATTTGTTAAAGTTTAGAAAACAATAAATTGAATATTTTTTTGTTATTCATTTCTTGCCATTAAATATCAGCAACCATATAGTTCTAAAAGTTTCTCATTTTCTACTCTATTTGCCAGCAAGTCATATATTTACATATATGTTCCTACTGGTTCAGAGATTTATTGCTGAATAATTAATTTTTATGAATGTCAATACTTTAAATTTCTGTTCAAATGAATAGACATTGTCTATAGAGCAATATGATTGTTGCCATGTTATGAGATTTCCACATCATGTCCGTTCTTTTGACATCATTTGGAATATGTATCCTTACTGATTAGTCTTAGAATATGTATTGTAAAATAGTGATTATGTGGACAAATGCCTTAAGCAGAAATGTTTTAAGAAGTCTTAGTATCTTTTAGATTACTATTATCAATATTTACTACATATTTATTCTTATAGTCATAAGCGTGCTGGCAAGACTTCCAGGTTTTAATAACTGATAATATGCAGAAACAACAGATATAATAGATACTAAGTGAAAGTCAAATTTATGCTTTGATAGTGAGGGTTTGTTGAAAACATAGGTTATATGTTTGTTATGATTCTCTCTGTCTC
>LZPO01087276.1:142156-156614 GCA_001675575.1 Neotoma lepida | reverse complement strand
CCACCACCACCACCACCACAGCAACACACATGAAAAAAAATGACAATGACCACAATCACCCATACTCCCATAGCTCACAGACACAAATAACCAAAGCATATTGTTTGCTCTGGACATCTTGGTAATTTATCATTTTGTCAGGGGAATTGTTTTATAATTCCCCAAAAGAAAGCCCTACTTTTCCTCAAGCCATGAGCCTGCATAGGAAATCTCATTACTGTTGGTATATATAGTGACATCCTGGAAAACTAGCACTCTCTTTGTGGCTTAGAGACCCCCTGAACCGATAAAATTTCAGGGATCCCACCTGTAGCTTACAACTGTTATCCATACATTTTGAACTACTCAGAGATCTCACTAGTAGCTGGTTATGTAACAAAATTGACTGATCAACTGCTATCCACATGATTTTCAGTCAATGATCTTATGTACTCTAACAGAAGAAGAAACAACACTGTGGCAAGCAGACATTCCTCTCCTCTGTGATCCCTGGACTCTAGCCTGTGCTTACCTGAGCTCTCGTTGGGGGTGGTGTGTGTATGAAGCTTCAACCATAGACTTGTGTTTGTTCCTTTTAAATACTCGTAGAAGGCTAGTAATAGTTGTGGTGGCCTGCATCTGCTGCACATATGCATTACTCTGTGATGTCACCTGCATATTTTTGTGGCTTGTCTTCCTCTACAGGGGACAAACACAGAATGCATGATACCATTTTTATGAGACTTCTGAAGCCAAGATCTATCATATGTTACAAGTAGACCCTATGATAAACTTTATTCTACCTGTGATTACACAGTATCTTCCGAGGAAGTCTGCCTTGATATAAATAGGATGTCTGGAAATCTTCCTAATCTTTGACCCTAATGGTCTACAAGGGAATTATTTTAAGGCGGAAAGAAATCCTGCAAGATCAAAAAAGATAAAAAATCAGGCCTTTTAGAATTCATGTTTGCTACATAGGCTACAAAGGAATTGAAACATGGACACACGAAACTTCCTATTTTCTTTCTATAAATAGCACTCTATCCTTCCATGGAGTGCTCTGTTTCTACTAATGAGCACTGTTTCACTATGAGCAAATTCACAATCTTCTGCTTCTTTATGTTACAACTAGGAACTTACAATATATCAAGAATGGATATAACTACCATGGATTTGATATATGATAACAGAAATTATATTTGGTCCTCTCAAAAAGCAAGAAATCAGGCTAATAAAAAGAAGTAAAATATTTCTCAATGAGATGTCCAAGACTTTTTATGCATTTTAATGCTATGTGTTATACCAGAATTCACAGTGTTTAAATACTTTCTAAATATCAAAAAACTTTCTTTTTCTTTATAACTCTCACTTTTATATATTACAGTTTTTTCTGAAGGTAATATTCTGGAATCCAACTCACAATTTTTACCCATTCTACTGAAGGCCAGGACTGCCTATATCATCACATCCTCCCACTTAGGGCAGGGAATTCAGTATGCAGCCATGTGCCACCTTGCTCACTACCCAGGCCCCTCCCTCCCTCCCTTCCTCCCTCCTGCCCTCCCTCCCTTTCTTTGTTCCTTGTTTAATTCTTCCTCCAACTCTTCCTCCTCCTCCATTTTCTCTTCTGTGACAAGTCTTAAAAGCCTGTTATCACCATTCTCCATGCTGCTCAGGAGAAAAATCAAGACAGTTTCATGATTAAATTCCTCATGCTCTGCTTTATTTTTGAGAAAGTTTCACAGGAACGTGTCAATAAGAATATGCTGTCCAGGAACTGGAGAGATGGCTCAGAGGTTAAGAGCACTGGGTGCTCTTCCAGAGGTCCTGAGTTCAATTCCCAGCAACCGCATGGTGACCCACAGCCATCTATAATGAGATCTGGTGCCCCCTTCTGGCGGGCATGTATGCAGGCAGAAAAAGTGTATGCATAATAAATAAATAAATCTTAAAAAATAAGAACATGCTCACTTTCCTCCCCATCTCCTACTACTGCAAGATTTGTGTGGACAAAATTCCTAGAACCCAGTGCAGGGCTCAATCTTGCTGTATTGGTATCCTCTTGTTTACACCAAGGAGTCCTTGGATAACATTCTTATGGCTTCATGATAACCACTTAGCTGTCACACCAGGTTTATTACTTTTTTTTGAAGTGTGCTCTCATATATAATCAAGACTTGATTCAAAGTTCCCATCCTCATACCCTCATCCTGTCCCCATTACACAGAGCTTGGAAGACAATCCTTTGCAAACATAGCACTCGTCACATCGCTATTCTTAATTTACATCATTATTATTATTGTTATTATTATTATTTATTATTTATTGTCTGTTTTTTCAAGACAGGATTTATCTGTGTAGCCCTAGCAGTCGTGGAACTCAGTATTTAGACCAGATTGGCCTTGAACTCCCATAGATCCACCTGCNTCANCCTCCCCAGTGTTGGGATTAAAGATATGTAGCACCATGCACAGGTTTTTAAAAATTGTTTCTATTCATTTGTGTGTGTATGTTGTGCCACAATGTAGGTATGTGCACCACTTAACTTCCTATTGCAAAGGAAGGCACAAGAGAGCATCAGATACCTGGGAACAGGGGCTATAGACAGAACCACTGTGTAGATGCTGGCACTAAACCTGGGTCCCCTAAACAAAATAGACAGTGCTATTAATCACTGAGCCATCTCTCCAGAACCTATTGATATTTTTAGCAAAAATCCTAGTATTTGGCCCAAACTCACAATTTTCATGTCAAATCTCCAGATCCTAGTGCAGAGATTGTTGGACTGAACTAGTATATTTGCCCACTGTCTCATTTCTATTAAGGCAAATTCTCAACCTGGCAAGGAGGCACAAGCCTTTAATGCCAGAACTTTGGAAGCAGAGATAGGTGGTTATCCAAGTAGAGGCCAGTCTTTATACAAATAAAGATCCAGAACAGCCAGAGACTACACAGATAAGACTTGTCTGAAAACAAACAAAACAAAAACATACAACAACGAAAAACAAGAAATAAGAAAGTCCTTCAGTATATGTTCCAGAAGATGAGGACAAGGTTCAGTCTCATGATATTTACGCACCACTGCACCATCATGCTGACAACTATCATACCATACCTAATTCTGTAAAAAACAAATTCAAGTGAGGTCTCTTCCTACATCCTAGGATGTTCTTAAACTTGAGATCTTTCTGCTTACCCTGCAACATTCATTTCACAAATTCAAGTCTAGCACCCTCACGCTGCTTGACATGTCACCATGTGACTAAGATTGATTCACAATTTTGAGGGAGGAGCAGGGTTAAGGTGTCTCCACATATCTACACTGGGCTCAAATTCACTAACCTCTTAAACATGCAGCTTTCTAGATTCTGCCTCCATCCAGCTCATTCCCCTTCCTTCTTCTTCACACCTCTCTCTCACTACCTCTCTCAGTTCTGATAGTACAAGCACGCATGCCAAACCAACTGCCTGCCACAAAGCCAGGCACCATGCCAGATTTTCTGTCTCTTGTCTCTCCCATCTCCCTTTCTTCCTCCTCTCTCTCCTCCAATGCCTCCTCTCTTTTTCTCTACTTCTCTTTCTCCCTTCCTCCTTCTCCCTTCTCCCTTTCACCCTTCCCTGTTCTGTTCTCACTGTCTTTTGAGACACTATAACCCAGGCTCGGGAATCTCATGGCCATTCATCTAAATTCCTCAAAATTGTGGTTACATAATTGTGACATCTAAATTGCTGGCAGCTCTGTCACTGTGGAAGGCTCTGACATGTTTAGTTTGTTTCTCACGAAGAAAGCAGGATTCCCTATATTGCCAAGATATGTCAAACTAAAATGTGTGAGCCTCGCACCCTCCTCAGACCTCTAAACCTCAGTGCAGGCATTGCAGTCCTGCCCCAGCACACAGATGCCCACATGTCACTCAGCCTGCTTTTGCTTTGAATTAATTATTTTTGAGACAAGGTCTCCCTAAATAGCTCAAGAATGCTGAAACTCACAATTCTTGTCTCCTCAGGTCTACACTTCACAGGGCTGGAATTACAGAAATGTCCCAACAAGCCTCTGCATGCCATCTAACTCTGCCATCTAGTGGCCTTTCTGCTCAGTGAGACAACCTCTCTCTATATAGCCCACAATAAATACTCAATCTTGTGATATTTGTACTCTTCTGTCTCCACCAACAGTGTTAATACTCTTGTGTTACAATGATACCTTACATTTAAACACTGGGTTTACAGCTTTTATTTCCTTTTGAGGCAAGGTTTCTCTAGCTCATATCAGCATCACACCTCATGATTTCATTTCCTCGACCTATTTCCTTTTCCTTGTTGTAAGTTACACTCTTTTAAAGGAAGATCACTCTATAGAACCTAGTCCATGCTTAGGCTTGTCATCCCTAGACCTTTCCTTCCTCCACCTCAGAATGATTGTATGTGCAAGAATGTACACACCAAAATATGTGACACTATGCAGGTTTACTTCCTCTTTTTAAAACAAGACCAGGTCTCTTTTNAGTGCAGGCTTGGATTGAACAGTTAATTCTCTATTATGTATTTCCAATGTATTAATTACAGTCCTAAACCTAGGCAACATAACACCATGCCCAGCTTTATTTGGGAATTTTCATGCTGTTGTTTCTGGTTTTTTTTCTTTGACAAAGTTTCCATGTATAGTTCAGGGACCAAATTAGAATCCACACTGCTGCCTCCATCACCCTGTATAAATGCTCTCCCACCTCAAAGCACAAAACTGAAAATACATTGGATGGAAAACTTTCAAATTTGCAAAGTACAAGATTGTACTCTAAAACCCTGAGTTCATGAACAACTTGATATTTAAGTTGTAGAAGAATTGAATAAAATATAGGAGGAAAGTGTCAAACAATGTTCCTAGGGAATTATAGCACTGAATTATGGATAATTAGAGTACTCTTCTTTGAGGAACAAATCCATTTTCAGATAAGTAAGGCCATAAAACATGTAAAATTGAGAAAGTATTTAAAAATACATAGCACATTTACAAGCAAGTCTAAATAGCTCCATCGTCAGAACCCTCCTTTTTCCACATATCAAGACAAGTTTCTACCCAGCATTGACCTTTTGCCTATCCAATACATTGATGTCTCTCATCTCCAATATTAAGAAGCAATGAATTTCTTCAAAAAGTACAAAGTGTAACAATCTCATTTGTTGGGTCTTAAGATCCCCTCCCCAAAATGAATGACTCCTCATATTATGTATGGTCACCTCAGGAAGTTCAATTCTTTCTTGAGGGGTGAGGAATCAGATCTTAATCAGCAAGATTAGGGTCAATTGTCCTAGATTCAGAGGGAGAGCTATGTACCTCCGACTACTGCTATGATGAACACTCTTTTATTAGTTAATGCCACAGGAAAATGTACAAGCAAATTAGGTAAATTTCTTATAGCATTTTCTCCCTCTGTGTCATGAAGTAATAATGATAGCATGTGGAAATATGGATAATGATAGCTAGAGATGTCAATTTTTTAACGAACCTTTTAGATATAATTTGAATGTATATCCAAGGGCAAGAGTGAATGAACAAAAATTATATTATATTATGACCTATAATATATAAACTACATAATAACATAGGCTTTATACAGCATAATAATATTTGAGTACTATTAAGCAAATACAGATATTTATTTGTGTGAGGATTTAAAGCATATACACTCAAATACATATTTTGTAGGTAATGGGCTTTTTACATAGTAAAATATCATAACATAAGATAAAACAAAAACATATATCAGAATTGAATGAAACAAATGGAAGTAAAAGTACCTAAGGGAAGGAATAAGAAACAGAGAACTCTGGTTCTGGGTCTAGGTGGTTGCTGGGTTGATCAGTCTGCCAATTTTCTCTCATCCTCAACATTATGGAGGGCTCAGCAGCACCTACCTTGATATCTTACACCATGTAATATGCAGCAAGGGACAGAAGAATAATAAGGCTAGATTTCTAATACTCATACCTTTGGTGTCTGCTAACCAGTGGAATTCTTAAGCCATAATTATCAAATATTATTTCTAGACCATATACCAACTATTATTCCACCTTTAATTATAGGGTCATCCCATGGAAGACTGGGTTTTTATGGAATAGGATGACTGGAATGCTTTCTAAATTTTGAATCTGATATTTCTCCATGGGATTTTGAACATGTTGGCCTGAACTGTCATCAAAGTAAAAGTGAATCAGGTATTTCAAGNTGTAGATAGTTAGGTAATCCACAAAGGCAGTGAAAACTGGACACAGGAAACTTCCTATTTCACTCNTTTGAAACATCATTCTATTCTTGCATGGAAGTCTCTGGTTCTGCTCATGTTCACCCTGAGGGGGCAAAACAGTCTTATGTTCTTTGTTGCTATACATCCACAGAAAAACTAGATGCCTAATATGCATACCATGCTACACAGTTCTCACAACCAAGTAAAAATAATAAGCATGNTGTTTTCCTGCAGAAACATTGTTTGACATGTAGTTGGTCCATGAAATCAACCTTTAGTTCTCTTGATGGAGGACATGTAAAAATGAAAGAAAATAAGAAATTAATTGAAAGAAAAACAAAAGAACAAAGAAAAAGAAAGACAAAATGCAATTAGAAATAAAACATACTTAGGAGAGAATAAAAAGAAGATAAGAATCAGAATGTGGTTTGTAGTGCAATCCCACAGACTATATTCAGTTGGATTAGGTACCATTGACTTGGGTAATAGTACTAGCTGCAAAGTCATTGGCCAAGGCTTTGGCCACAGGCTCATTTGGAGAACCACCAACCATTTATATTGCTATTAAATGATGTAAAGGACACTTACATGAGATAGTAAAACAACCAAAGCAAACACTTCATTTCAGCTCTTTCCTGCCTAATGGGCCCATCATATGAGCAAAAAGAATCTGACTACAGTTGCCAGGCAACAATTATTATTTCATAGACTGTCACAATGTAATAGATGCCCTGTGCTATACAAAACTCACTCTTTAAAGATTCCCACATTTTATCCTCCTTAAATTTCTCCTAAGGACCCTTGTCTTTGTATGAATTGTAACCATATTTTACTTCTCTTATCCCACAGCTACCTACTTTGCCTATAGTCAAGCACACATGCAAGTGAAGGTGATATTATGCCATTTGTTGATTGATGAGTGCTTAGACATATTCTGTATGCTCTGTTTCTCATATTGTCTAAATGGAGACAACACCACTCTTGTGCTTCTGCCTTTCTTACACTTTCAGCCAATAAAACCAAATTAACATCATCCTATTTTCCCCAGTGAAACTTGAACATGTGGGCCCAATGCAAATTATAGGAGGAAATATGTAAATGAATAATTCTTCCTGTACACACACAGACACACACATTAGCACACATACATACAACAGAAAAATGACACACATCACATATAGATTGCCTGCCACAAGTAACCAGCAACATAGTAGTCTCTGGAGTCATGGTAAACTGCCTGATTCACTGGGTGTATGTTGTTCATACCCCAACAGGAAGCTCCTCCTACCTAAGTTCTGAGCCTTCAGAAGTAACTTCATTAGTATGGAGTTCTTAGTTGACATCCTGGAAAACGATCATACTCTCTTTGGCTCCAAGACAACCTATTGGGAGGTGGGATGGGAGGAGAGGGGAATTTTTAAAAATTTTTTGAAAAAGAAAAAAAAGTATCAGATATGAAATAAAATATTTGTGAAAAAAAAGAAAACACTGCATCTCACCTGCTTCCTGCTTGTTACACCCATGATATGTGCAGAGAGACTGCCTCTTTTGTTCCCAACCAGCAGTTTTCATTGTACAGACTGTTGTAATATAATATACTTCCCCATTTTAAACCACCCACCCACTGAAGACCCACTTTTACTCATAAATTTTCCCCTAAGGACCCATGTCTCTGTATGAGTTTTAACTATTTATAACTTCTCATATCCCACAGCTATCTAGTCTGTTTGCAGTAAAGCACACATGCAAATGACATTATTTTGTTATTGCAGTGATGAACACTTATTTATTGTATGTACACACCTTCTCATAACCCAGACTGGAGACAACATCACTCTTGTGCCACTGCTTTCTTAGACCCCTTCTAGCCAATAAAAACAAATTCTCTTCATCCTGTTTTCTTCAGGGGAACTTGAAATCATGGACTAGGTCCAAATAAACAAAGAAAGTGGTTAGTGAATCATTCTTCCAGTGAACATACAGCCAAATACATGCACACACACACACACACACACACACACACATACACACACACACACACACACAAACAAACAAGACAGAAAAAGTGACATGTATGCTCATATAATATTCATGCCACAGGTAACCAGAACAGATAGTGCTCTCTGGATTCATAATAATTTTCCTATTTCACTTGGGATATGTTGCTAATATCCCAATAGGAAGCTTCTTCTACTAAAGGACTGAGCCTTCAGCAGAAACCCAATTTGTCCTTAGATCTTAGGTGACATCTGGGGAAAGATCACACTCTCTGTGGCTTGGAGACATGCCATTCTCCTTCTCTACCAAAAAAGAATCCAGAGAGCTTTTTGTTGCTCTCAACTGAGCTGAATCGTTATAAATTTCCTATGAACCCTACTCAGGTTCTACATATATAATTCAACTGGCAGATCAGCTACAGTACACAGGGTATAGAGCCATACTCTCACACAAGAATAGACAACTACCTTGACAAGAAGTCCTCTCCTCTGTGACTCAGACTATAACTTAGGTTAACCTGAGCTCCTGATGAAGGTTGTGTTTGTACATGGCCTCCATCATAGACCAGTCTATATTCTGTCTTAATACTTGTAAAGAACTTTATATAAACTTTGCCTTCTGTTCAATTTCTCACTGTTTCTTGCCCAAGCATTGACAGCCAACCTCCTCATTTTCAACCTCCCAATAAATATCTTGTGTGAGGTTTCTGTGAAGTGTGACTTTGTGATATTGCTTGACCCTTGCCTTTCAGGATACCTTTTCATCCAAGTTGTAACATTTAAAAAATTAAGCCAAAAGAAGATAAAAATGGGAAACTCACCCTTTGCTGGATGCCTCTGATGCCTTTAATTTCTTAGTTCACAGTTTTATTCTCAACAAAGAGAATATTTACCAGCAAAAGTCTTTCAAAAACTTGTACACAGAGTACATTCAGAGATATTAGGTAACATGGACTTATGAAATGGTGTCAGCTGCAGGGCCATATGCAAAGGCTTTGGTCATAGCTTTGTTTGAAGAATCATCTCCCATTTATGCTAGTATAAAGATTGTGCAAGACACCAGTATGGAATAGCAAAACATCTAAAGAGAACAATGCATCTCAGCTGCTCCCTGCTTGTTGGGCCCATGATATGAACAAAGAGAATTGCATTGGGCTTGCCAAGTAACAATCATGATGTCACAGTCTCCCACAGTCTAATACAGTTCCACATTCTAAACAATCCCCACCCATCCATGACCACACATTAAATACATACTTTATCCTAAGAACACACATCTCCAAGGGGCAAGGATTTCCCTACCACAGAACAGGTCAGAGTCAGCTGGCAGTGCAGTGGCTTGGTAGGCAATCAGAAGGAAGTGTGTCACCCAGAAGAGGTGGAGACCAACATGCTTGGTAAGTCATCCATTCCAAAACAACAGCCTATAAAGAGACCCAGTATCCCTTCTAAGTTTTATTGAAAAAAATAAAAAAAATTCTTCGATATTACCCAATCTCAGAAGTTATATTATTGTAAAATTGAAAGGTGTCTTTCAAAATACTTCCTTTTTAATTAGAGAAAAATTGGGAAATGCTACTGTAATTTTAGACGGTTTTTTGTCTGAATCTGACCATACCGTGCATCTGTAGTCTTTTCTATCTGCAGGACCAAAAAACTTGCTGCGTAGCTAATATCATGGCATGCTGGTGCTTGATTCTCTCCCTCGGTACATGGGTAGTTTTGTCTCATGGTAGAGGCATATTTACTGCCAGCTCTGAAAGCTTTGTTTACCACCCAAATCCTGGGAAGTTTTGAGTTCCATGCCTCCAGCAAGTATTCTGCTGTTGTCTGCTCATAACCACCATATAAGTCTTAAAAGAGCCATCTGTTTTTGCAGCTAGCACTGAGCCAGAAAGCCATCTCTTAAAGGAATTGTACCCTGCTCACCACTAACAAACAGAGCTCATTGGAGAAGAGTCAGGTACCAAGAAGCCATGCTTGACTCTGTTCTTGTGTCTAGAGTAATTTTTAAAGCTTTTTCAGGTTTTACGTGGAAATTTCTGTCTCATGATGGGCCCCATATGTAGTCAGATGTTTCTCTCTCACTGGTGTGTTCCCAAATTCCTGGTAGTTGATTCCAAAACAATTGACTCAGAGACTCAATATAAATTATAAATGCTCAACCAATAGCCCAGGCTTATTATTAACTAGCTCTTACATTTTAAGTTAACCCATCTTCCTTATTTACACTCTGCCATGCGTCAGTACCTTTATTAGAATTGCACATTCATTTTCTTTTCCATCTGTGTCTGAATGGCAACTCCTCTGACTCTCTCCTCCTTCTTCCCATCATTATCACTTTGGCTGTCCCACCTAAATTCATGCCTTAATACCCACCTATCATCATTTTATGAACCAATGAGAGTAATATGTGTTCACAGTATACAGAAAGATCATAACATAGCAGAAGCCTCTCTGAGGATGAATGGAAAAGGCATGGATATATGAATATAATATGATTACAAATAATATCATTGATTTTTTCCAGCTGTGTTTGGTTCTTCTGTAGTTATCTGGCCTAATCAGTCTTATTTTAACTTGTTTTGTTTACCTGTCATTTCTTGCTCCTCTACACTTTTCTGAAGGGGAATTTGGAAGGGACTAGATGTGGAGGAGAAGGGAGGTGGTGGAGTGTTGGGAGAAGTAGAGGGAGGGGAAAATATGGTGGGGTGTTTTATATGTGAGAAGAATCTATTTTCAATAAAAAAATGTCGTCCACCATGATCAACTTGAGTTCATCCCAGAGATGTAGGAATGATTCAACATACATAAACCAATACCATAATCATACTAAAAGACAAAAGCCACATTTCAGTAATGCACTGAAATACAAAATTAACACACAAAAATCAATATCTTCCTTGTATGACAAATGTACTTAAAGTCTTGTGTCATTTTGTTCTGAGTCCATCTGGCTCTGGACATACTGGGTTGCAATATTTTTAGTTACTATTTCTTTTTCACTAGGATTATAAGACTCGTCAAAGTTTTTATGTCATCTTGATTTCACTTTGGTAGTTCATACATATCAAGAAATTCACCTTTTTTAAAGNTTTTCCAGTTTTGTGAAAAACAAAAATTTAGAGTACATCCCTATGATTCTCTGAATTTACTCAATATCTGCTTTATAATCTTCCCTTTCACACCAAAATATCATTAATTTGCATATTCTCTTTCAATCTCTTGACTAATTTGGCTATGAGTTTGTCATTTTGTTGATTCTTTTGAAGAAACAACTTTTCATTTCATTTATTCTCCGTTTGGTTTTTGTTGTTGTTGTTTGTTTCTATCTTTTTGATTTCAGTCCTGATATTTTTAGCCCTGCTTTTTCAGCTCTATTATTTCTTTACATGTACTGTTTTTAAGTATTGTTCTTCAAGAGATTTCAAGTGTGTACTAAGATTATTGATGTGAAATAACTCCAGTATTTTTATGTATATATTTAGTGCTTTGAACTGGCCTCTTAGAATCGACTTCATTGGGTCACATAGTTTGGGATATGCTGTGTTTTCATTTTCATTCTTAGTTTCTGTCTTGACTCACTGTTCACTCAGTAGAGAGTTGTTCAGCTTCCATGAGTTTGTACATTTCCTGTTGGCATTATTGATACACAGCTTTAATTTAATTTATGGTGGTAGAATAGATTCCAAGGTGCTACGTTAATGTTCTTATGACTGTGGAGATTTTTTTTCCTTATTTGTCATCAATTTTTGAGAAAATTCCATGAGTTTGGGGGAGGGGAAGCTTATTCTTTGGTGTTTGGATGAAATAATGTTATAGTTGGAGGTCTGAGGATTCTTAGTCCTTGGAAGAAGATCTGATGCTCCCTTAATCAAAGTTGGAAGAATCAGGAACATAGACAGATAAGATTTCTGAGAGGGAGGTGACACTGGGATATCAGGCACACTGTTTTAGAAGCTGGAACTTGTCCAGATGGGGAAAACCTGATGCCATTTTCAGCAGACTTTTCTAAACCTTGTATAGTTCAGTCCAGTATAGACATAGAGAAACTTCATGAGATTCCAACTCTTCCACATGATTTGAAATATCCATATTTTAGTGGGATCTGCAAAAAATATGTCAACATCTTAGTATTCTTGAACATGTTGAGTGTCTGTGTCCAGCTAAATTGCCTTCTCAGATTTATATACAGTCATCCTAAAAGATCTGAGCAATAATGGTAAGAGCACAGTTTCCACTGACTGAAGTGAAGAAGGAAGGCAGTTCTCAGGCTCTTTTTGGTCTCTGGAAAGTATTACTAGAGTGGGACAATCTTTCTCAGTCAATAGGCAAATCTATGGGCCCATTCTCAGAAAAGGGAGGTCTGAGAGCTCCTTGTGTCAACAGGAGAAGTTCTAACACCTGATATTCAGAGTGTCATGTATCTCAGACAAAATTTGGGAGAGGAGAATGGTGTCAACTGTGTTGTTATGGGAGTGAATGTCTCACTTTACCTTATATAGAAGAGTAAGATCTGGAATATCTCTTGTCATATTTGAATTCCTCTTTGAGTCTAGAAAAACCGGTGTCTCTTGGAACTCCATTGGAGGCATGAGAGAAATCTTTACATTGTTCTCACAGTTTGTATGTCAATTACTGAGTCTGGCTTCTCAAGCTTATAAATAACTTGAAAGATGTTATGAAGAAGCACATAGACTTCAAATTCTGGCAAAAACTTTTACATAAATGTCCTCATTTCCAAGCTAGCTGTTCTATATTTTTGTGATGGAACTTCAAATTACTGTTCCCCAAAGTTCCCTAAGACATAGGTAGATTTATAGATCAGTCAGAACAGAGGGAGACAGTCTGAGTCTCTGCTAGTTTTCTTTGGGGGTGGGGTAGAACTAGGTAGAAAATGAGAGGAAATAAATTCTTCTTTTGTTAGTCATGGAGGTTAGTCTCTTTTACCATTTAGCATTATAAAAACACCTAAGACTCCACATACTAAGCTCTGTGACCTTCTTTTTCTTCAATCTTCATAGCAGATTGTCTCTCACACACAGTACAGATAATGCATGTCCGAATTCTCCTCATTGAATATGGAGTTTCTACATGCCACTTTTAGGCCAGTCATCAAAATCTTTTACTGATTTTGTTAGGAGAAATAAGTTCACATCCACATATGAGAAAGTTCTAAGTCTATCTTTGTTAGCAGGTTAGTTTTAATGAATTTTTGTTTAGGCCTTACCTTTGTCCCTCTCATCACTGAAGGGGAAAGATTAAGAACCCAGGGGCTAGGTTTCAGTTCTTCATGTCCCCAAGAGTGAGAGAGCATGATTCTGCAGTTCTCTTGGCAAGCAGGTGTATGGATTAATTCCTCTGATTAGAGCAGGAATGTATTAGTCTCAATCAAGAAGAGAGAGTGTTCTGAGGTGTACTTGTTTGGGGGAGAATATACAAATCTTTTTTCTACTTAATAGGAAGTTCTGAGGCCTCTTGCATCAAAGGTGAATGTCTCAACCTTGCTTTTCCTAGACTGGATAGATCACTGATTGCCCTCATTTATGTTTAGGTGTCTTTTGCCTCCAGGGAACAATGCAAATATTGACATCCCAATACTACATTTGTGTGTACATCTGAGGCCCATCTAGGTCACTGAGGAATGTCCAAGATCCCCAGAATATAGAAATGTATGTCTGGTTACATGTTGATCTATTAGGGAAGTTCCAAAGCCCTTGCTTCTCAGTATCCACTTCGTAGTGGACTGCTGCAGTAATTAGATGTTGGAAAGTGTCTTGTTACTGATTTAGCTCTATCTAAAACATCCTTTGCTGCGGTTGAAAACTGAGGTGTATTCTTATGATGCATTATATATATTTTTGTACTTCTTAGGCCTTTAGTTCTAAAGGATTATGTCTCAGAGCCTCTTGATTCATGGGTGTACTGTTTTGTTATCTGCTTCTGAAGGAGAAAGATCTGGCCCTTTTGTACCACGTGAAGGTGTCTGAAGTCTCCTAATTCTTGAGGGTGGAAGGGTAATATGCACTTTTAATGTGCACAAATTAATCACTTGGTAACATCTCAAAACACATAATTCAAATTTAGTAGGTCAGTATCTCCTGTTACACTAGGAGAAGGTGGGAAGTGATATTTTTCTGGAGAAATGGATCTAGCATCTCTTTGAGACATTGCAGAAGATCTAATGTGCCTGTATTTATGTAACATGTCTCAGGCTACTTCCAGCCATTTGGT
>LZPO01087276.1:110008-121185 GCA_001675575.1 Neotoma lepida | reverse complement strand
TGCAGTGCACACTCTCACTATGCATGCTGATGTTTATAATCAATATATATGCATGCTAACATTTATATTTTTTTTCATTTTACTCATTCTCATTAGGGTAAGATAAAAATTTCAAAGTAGTTTTACTTTGCATTCCCTGATGGCTAAGAGTGTTGTACATCTGTATTTCTTCTTTTGAGAACTCTGTTTAGTTCCATGCCCCAGTATATAACTCTGTTTTGTTTTGTTTCGGTGTTTAGGATTTTTGGGGGGGGATTTTCTTTTTTATTATTTTGTTGGGTTTTTGTATATTCTAAACACTAACCCTATGTCAGTTTTATAGCTGTTAAATTTTTCCCCGCATTTCTTGGGTTGCCTCTTCTGGAATGATGTTGTCCTTTACTGCACAGAATCTTTAGTTTATGAGATTCTGTTATTATTTGTTTATCTTAGTGCCTACCCTACTGGGAGTATTGCTCAGAAAGTGTTTTCCTGGGCCTTTAAGTTGAAACNTAGTTCATACTTCCCGCTCTAAGAGGTTCAGGTATCCAGTCTTATTTGGAGATCGTTGTTCATTCCGAGTTGAGTTTTGAGCGGGATCAGAGGTGAGAATCTGGTTTCATTCGTCTACATTTAGCTATCCAGTTTTCTCCAATGTGTACTTTTGACCTTTTTATCAAAAACCAATTGGCTGTAGCATCATTCTGTTCTACTGGCCAATGTTTCTATCTTGATGCCAGTGCCATGCTGTTTATTACTGAAGCACTGTATTGTAACTGGAAGTTAGCTGTGGGTGCTGCTTGGAAGGCAGCCAAAACCTAGGGGGTTCCTAGTGCACATGGTACTGGCAGGTGTGTGGGCAGGACAAGTTCCCCACATCAACCCAGATGCAGCACAGGCTGCAGAATCCCCTGCCAAATGGTCCTGTCCTGCTGCCTAACATGATGGCCTCAGGACCTGGAAGGCTGTTCTGCCCTTGGCTGCTCATGCAAATGTCCGTGATAATAAGCACAGGTGTATTGTTCCCTCCCACTCCTATCCTGGGGCAAGGATGCTGTGGGAGACCTGCTTCTATCCTAGGGGCCTCCAAGGGAGCCCTTCTCGCTACTGCCTTCCGCCATGTCCAGGGAAGTGCAGGGACCTGCTGATAAGATCTGCACAGCAATTCTTTTGATGTCAACAGGGTACCCAGACTGCCAAATGCCTCAGGCCATGAGTGCTCTCCCTAAACACTTTCCAAAGTGGGGGTTGGGGTGGGGAGATCCAAAGCTCTTGCAGTCTGCTGCAAGTTGTTTGCCAAACATCTGTTCCCAGACTGGACAGAGATGGGTCTCTAAACCTGCTGCAAGATATCCAAGGGAGGGCAAGGGCAGAGGATGTGAGTGTGTGGCAGCCATATGTGGGTCACAGAACTCACTGTTTCTTCCAGACACTGCACTGCCCTGAGACACTCTGCTGTAGGCAACTTCAAGCCCACCTAGGGTATGGGGCATGGGCTGGGGTGCTATGGGACCTTGTGCACTAGGGAGCCTGCACAGGACCCTAAGAGAATCCTACACAAACCACATACCAGTCTAGACTGTAGGAGAGGAGCTTCAGAAACATACTCAAGGCCTAGGGGAAGAGGGGATGAGCGTCCCCTCTAGATGTCCAGCCAGGGTATTCTCACAGCCACCTCCCCTCACAGATGCCAATCTCCCCCCACCAAGGACCCAGCAGCTGTCTACTTGACCACAATCACCAATGGGACCACTACAGCTGCCAGGCCAGCCTTAGGTTTACTGACACCTTGCACCCTGTGCAAAACCAAGCTTCCAGGTAAAGGAGGCCATTCAAGAAGGACCTACCAGGTTGACTCCAGCCTGGACAGGCAGCTGGGTTGTGGTGTCCCAGAGCTCAGGGCACATGGCAAGGTATAAAATTGACACAGGGTAGATCATAACCCACCTCAATAGGGCCCTAGCACTGGCTTCCAACTTGACAGCAGGCCCCTCCAGGATGGATACAAGGCAAAGGGCAGGTAGCTGTGTACACTTGTAATCATCCACCTAGGAGACCCCAAGGACACTTATGTGTTTGTGTCAATGGTGAACAGTGTTTTGGCCCCAGAAAGGGCTAAGGGAGAAAGAACTCTCAGGCAATCCTTAGTCCAAGTCTCCTAGGCTCACCATCCTTCGAAATTCATGATCAGTTACACCAGACACACTTGCCAATTTATATGAGGTACTAAACCAATGCAATTCTAAGAAATTGCCGGTTAATCCTTTCCAAATCTCACAAGCCATTATCACACCTACTTCAAAGATATCGCTTATCAAGATGTTACACTCAACATGACCCAGTGTCAAAAATGGCTGGACTTGAACCCACAGGTTGCTGTATGCTTAACTACAAACTTTCTAATTTGTAACTACAACCTGGAAGAGAAATCTGATGTAATTTAGCTCACAATAAGTGCAGGCAGAAAGGAAACCAAGCCCCTTGTTTGTGGGACAGGAAGAAGTAAAACACAATGTGTGCATCAAGTCCTGGCCTAAACCCTGCTTTGGAGCATCTGGGGCACCTAGACTGCCAAGAAGAAGCTATGTCCACCATAACCATCCAATTTCTAGGAAGTATACATCCATCAGGTACATATTACCTGGTCTAGAGGGAAGTTGTGCAACAACTGCTGGATGTGGTCAGAAAACTTCATGTGCCAGTGATGGTAGGTGCAACTCATGAAGTCAGACCAAGTCTGCAGCCTTTGCAGGACTTGGCTACACTGTACAGCCACCAGTACTTCCAAAGGCTGGGTGCCAGCTAGCTGAAGTGTCTGCTCCATGAACTTGGGAGTCCCTGTCCAATGCAAAGAGCTGGATTATTTCAGAGGCCTCGAAATAAGATTTCTGCACAACTCTCCATTCTCCTCCAAAGAAAAGTCAGCCCTGATCACCTCCCACAGCAACCATTAATTAATTCAGCCAACCCATCCACTGTGCCTGAGGAGCACAGAAAGGATGCCTTTGTTGGTTGGCAGGACAATGTCTGTTACTTACATAAGGTACTGGTTAACAGTTTTTGCTGACTGAAGAGCCCTTCAAACTCATCCAGAGCCCATTACAGACACACCCAAATGCATGTCAGCAATGCTCAACAAATCAGGTTTCTGCACACAACCATGAGACTACCAGCTAGTATAAGTTTACTCTGGTGAAGACTGCATTCAGGTTCTAAATTCTAACTCCCACACATATTACCTACTTTTATGATCCACTGCAAGGAAATAAACACACCTATATGCATCTCAGTTTTAAGTCTCTGAAGTAACCGTAGTATCTGCTTTCATCGAAGTGAACAAGCACACACTTACCACTTTACTGAGTACAATGACAACTATAGACCCAGTGCTAAGTACTTTACCAAAGTCCTGTGATGTATATGACAAGTCCACATCCAGCACTAAGTGCTTTACAAAATCTCTCTGGTAGATACTACTTCGATGCACATTTTGCAGGTAAGGAATCTGCACATCAGAGAGGGTCCAACAAAGTTACTGGACACATTTCTAAAACCTTTTGTGTTACTCTGTCTGCTGTGCAGACTCAGAGAACAATTCCATAACCTCTAGCAAGGAATAAGACATAACCATGTGCTTGGATCTCTACACACTGTATCTCTTCCTGACTCCAACTCCTAAGCATGTCCTCAATATACTACAGTATGAACCTATGAGCCTACAAATACCAAAACTGTCTTTTTTTTCTTGGATTGAAAGAACACAAGGGACTAGGCTCTGGGTTGTGTTTCCATCCACTCAGCCAGCCAGAGCACATCTGGATGAATTAATTAATGGTTGCTGTGGGAGACAGTCAGGGCTGACTTTTCCATGGAGGAGAACGGAGGGTTGTTCAGAAACATTATGTACCTGACTACACAGGCAGACTACACTGACAAACCAGCTGTTTAACACACCTTGGATGAGACTTCTACACACCAAAATATGCACTTCCTATTAGAGGTAACTAAGAACATCAGCAGAGACAACAACAAAAGCACTGTTTACACACATCATTCTCACTATTCAGACATGTTCAATGATGCTCTCTTAACTTTTTGAAAAACAAAAAGCTCAATGCCCTTTAATTTTTGTACTTAAAATAGGTTTTTCACACAATATAATTTGAACATATTTTCCTCTCTGCCAACACCTCCCAGAACTTCCTGAACTACTACCCACTTCACTCCATGTTCTCTCCCTCTCTCTCTCAAGAAGACACAAAAAATAAAGACCAAACGAAGGAAGAAACAAGAACCCATGAGTAAGACAAGATGTACCAAAACAAAAGTATACAAGAAAAACATGAGGTCCATTTGGCCACCTATCCTAGGTAGGAGACCTGACCTACCCTGGAATGTGGTTGATACACTCAGTAACATTCAAGTGTAGACAAGAGATTTTCCCTTTCCAAGCAAGTATCAATACTCTTGGTTGGGGGTGTGGGGGGAAGACTTTGTGAGGACTCCCCCTTCTTTGTGCTGGGACTTTGCTTTCTTTGAATTGTGCCATTGCTGTCACCAGAANTGGACCACCCCAGAGAAACCATGTCTGCTAGTTACAACAGAGTTGATACAGGTAAGATGTCAGAGACTCTGACGGCACACACAAGATGTGAGAACAGGTTAAGTTCTCTTTAGAAGAAAGCTGGTACTCTGGCTGTTGGTACAGTCAAGAAATGTGTTCTGGACACAGAGCACAGAGCAAACTGGAATTTGGAGCAGGAGAAGGGAAAAGTCTTGATGACTTGTTGCCTAACTCATCCACCTCCGATTCCTCCCAAGGTTGATCACCTGCACAATGTGCTCAATGACAGTGGGTAAGTTCTTCAGTGTGCATATAGGGATGGATTTCTCAGGTGGGTACTGCCTAGAGGTGTAAGATTCTGTCCAGAAAAGAACAACCACCTGCATGTTGCCCTTGGTGCCCAATGTGCCTGATTCCAGCAGAGGCATATGGGAGTGAATACAACGGTAGTCCATGTACAAACCTTCAGGGAGATGAGGAGAAATGGCAGGTTAGCAGCAGGAATGCTTGGATAAGGCAGGAACACAAGCACCTTGTGGAAATGTGTGGCAGACACACACACACACACACACACACACACACACACACACACACACACACACAAACCCTGCTCCTGTCTTCACTGGACTCCATACTTAGAACCATCCACACTGTCCAGAGCATTGCCCACACCATCCAGGTTTTCGAAGAAGTCATCATCGTAAATGTGTTCTGGCTCAGGGTCCACTCGATTCTGGTGCCTGAACACCCTGATGTGTGTTTATGTCATGCACTGCAGCAGCGGCAGTCTCAGATTTTAATTTCTGATGGGAATATGGAGAATAGAGCTGTTTCCCATGAACTGACACACAAAAATTTCATAGAGAGATCCTGGTTGGAAGGAAGAAGAAACAGGGATTAGTCTGGGGCTAATGGGTTCCAAGCTTGAGACAAAAAAAAAGAGTTCTGAAAATAGATGGCAATGATAGTTACAAAATTATGTGAAAAGTACTTAATGCTATTGAACAGCACAACTCAAAAAATGGCTGAGATATTATAGTTTTATGTATTTACCACATTTTTAAAGAAAACAAATGGAGCCAGGTACTAAAGCACAGGCCTGTAATCCTAACACATGGGAGCTGAGGCAGGAACATCTCAGGTTCCAGGCTAGCCTGAGCTAAAGAGCCAGACTTTGTTTCAAACAATCAGAACATAAAAGAAGTAATATTAGAAGCACTTACAACAGAAGTGCTAGAGGCTTAGTTCTAAGGAGTTCTGCTCTTCCCTCACCCCTCATTTTTTTCTAGAAAGGGTTTCTCTGTGTAGCCCTGGCTGTTCTGGAACTCACTCTGTAGACCAGGCTGCCCTCAAAGTAAGAGATCACCTGTCTCTGTCTCCCAAGGGCTGCGATGAATGGCATGTTCCACTACCACTGAGTCTGCCCTTACTCTTATGAGCTAATTAGAATCTAAGATTTAACAATAGTTAAGCTGTCAGTCTACATTACAAGTATAGGACAATACTGGAAACTGTGGCTCCATAGTTGTGTGAATTAAGGAAGATTCATTTTTTTAGCTAAGGTGCGCAAAATAAAGTCCTTTCACTTTAGTGCTTTTCTGGTAACACCACAAAGACGTACTTTGGTTGGGGCATCAGTAATTTAACTATTTTCGGTCTACAGAATTATGTACCAGACAAGTAATAAGGACTTGCTACATAACTAATGAAAAATATCATACAGACATTAACAAATGAACAATGCTATATTCAATAAACTAAGTACAAACCTAAGAAGCTGAAGAAGAAAATTTATGTAATTCTGAATGTATATAGAAATGTGGCTTTGGTCCCAATCTCTCTCCCTCTCTCTTTCTCTCTCCCTCCCTCCCTCCCTCCCTCCCTCCCTCTCTCTCCCCCCCCACAAACACTCTCTCTCTCTTTCTCTCTTCAAATTCAATGTCAAATCTAAGTCTCTATACCCAACTTGTACTATTTATGATTCTTAACCAATTAAACACATAAAAATCCTCCTGGGCATCTGATATTATTCTCACACCAGATAAATGCATACAGAAGGGATTGAAGAGGGGAGCTCAACAGTGAAGAGATCTTGTTGTTCTTCCAGAGGGCTGGAGTCCAGTTTTGTTCCAAGCATCTATGCTAGACAACTAACAACCACTTCAAACTCCAGATCCAGGGGTATCCAATGCCCTCAGTAGGTATCTGAGGAATCCATAGGCTTCATTCCACATTCACTATGGTTATTAGTGCTAACCCTGCATGATGTAAGTGCAAGAGAGGGAGCTGAGCAGCAGTAGAGCATCCCTCCCTCTCTCTGTGCTTAATTATGGACTCAATGTAAACCAGATACCTTAAGCTCCTGTTGTGATGTCCCTGCCTCCATGGAACTGTGAGCCAAAACAAACCTCAAGTTCCTGTGTCAAGGTTTAGTGGTTGTTAAACAGGGTCTCACTATGTAGGACAGGCTGGCCTATAACACATAGAGACCTGCCTGCCTGCCTCTGCCTCATGAGTGCTGCGATTAAAGCTAAATGACACCACACCTGGCATCTGGCAGCATCAGAGTGTCAACATCATGGTATTTTATTACAGCAACAAAAATACAAGCAATGATACTGACCAAACAACAAATTTGGAAATATACTGCTTCCCATTCTGACTCCAGTTCTTCCTATGAAAACTGGCAAAATTAACTGAAGATGAAGTTTTCTGTAGGCTACTAAATGTTAGCAGTTTTACAGAACCATAACAATAACAGCTTCATTCAACAGGAGGAAATCAATTAAATATTTCTAATAAACAGCCTCCACAGGGAGGAAAAGAGAAAGATGTGTTATATAAACACTGTTAAGGCAATCTTTCAAAAAACAAACAGGATGGCTCAAGCTTGCAATCCCAGAACTCAGCTCAAAATTTGGCTGTCAAGCACTACTGAAACATTTTTTGACAAATCCTCTGTCTGCTGAGAGAATAATAAAAACTCTTCACAGAAATTCTGGCACATTATTTTTACAAAGAAAAATCTGTATAATGGTATGTTCTTAAGTAATCCTTTAAACATCTCACCTCTAATCACTGCCTTGTACAACTGGGCCAGCTGGTTACTGCTGTAAGGAGGTATCAGCACAGCCTGTGACAGGAGGGATGATTCAGAAAACCCCTCACTGAGGGCTAACAGCACTGCAGTCACTACTGCCCATGTCCTGGGTATTCAAAGGAGGCATTTCCTAGGTCCACAGGAGAAGCAGTGGGGTATAGCTAACCTCTGCCAAACAAAGCTACTCAATCTCCAGCAAGACCTTGGTTATTTCAGAGCTCCCTTTCCTAACCTGGCAAACCAGAATGGTAAAAGTTTGCTGTGAGAGTGAAAGAACATCTAGCAAAAGAGCCCAGCAAAATGGCTGGCCAGCAAGGATCCTCTGGGACACTGAAAATGCTTCAAACACTGTTCCCTAAGTGCTGCATCATCAGCTCACATATGTGAGCTCATACAAGACTCCATCATTATCAGCCCACTTTATGAGAAAACTGAAGCATAAAGAAGAGAACTTGGGCCAACAGGATGGCATGGCAGATAAAAGCCCTCACCATTGAGCCTGAGTCCAACCTCCAGCACATACACACATAGTGAAGGAAAGAACCAACTCCTCCAAGCTGTCCTCTGACTCCACACAAGCACTGTAGAATGCACACATCAACGGGTATAGATGGACAGACAGACAGACACAAGTAAAAGACTGAGAATTTCAATCACAACGAGAGGGTATCTGGTTTCAAGACTCAATCACAAAGATAACCGTTCTTATTGGTCCCAGTAGACAATTCTACAACAGACCCTCACTGGTATTTCACCTTCCACCTGAGCTTTCCTATTAAACATTAACCAAATCAAAAGATTCAGTGCACACACACACACACACACATACACACACACACACACACACACACACGCATACACTTTGTTCTATGCTAAAATAATGGTAATAATAGCTTCCAGTTATAAAACACTTCCTACACACCTAACACTATAGAACACACTTCGTATTTTATTCAATTCTAACAAAACTCTACCAGTCGTTTACACTTTCAAATGAGAAAAAGTGATGTAGCCAAGCTGACTGCCTGAGTAACAAAACTGCTAAGCCCTGAACAACCCATATAATGCAGCTGACTTGCAAAAACCCAAGCTGAATTCCTCACCTTTATGGGGAGAACTTTGAAATGTATGACTAAATAATCAAACTCAAAACATCTGTTTATGTGTAAACATTACAAATGAGACTGAAGTTTCAGAAGCTCCATACTTAGTTATTGACAGTATGTATGTTTACCACAAATAGTCGACTATTTACCTACCAATAGTTATGTTTGCCCACATTAATTTGGGTTAATCAGTCCAAATTGCACATGCTCTAATCTCACTACTAAGAAGACGGAGGCAGTAGGATGGAGAATCCCAAGCCAGAGGGAGAAATATGATGGTGAGACTGCCTAATAAAACACTATGTGAAGAAATCTTAAAATGTATTTTTTCTGTCAGCATAGCTCAGGAGCAGAAAGCTAGGACACTGTAAAATGTGCTTTCCATTGTCTTACTTTTTAATTTATTTTCATTTTGTGTACATGAGTGTTTCATCTACATGTTTCTATGTGTACCATGTGTGTTTGATGCCTGAGGAGTTCACAATAAGGCTTCAGATTCCCAGGAACTAGAGTTATAGACAGCTGCTAGCTGCCATGTGGGTGCTGGGAATCAAAGGCAGGTCCTTTGCAGGAGGGAGAAGTGCTCTTAACCACTGACCATCTCTTCAGTCCTTTCCCTAAACTTAAAAAGGAAGGATTTAGGGTAACTTAAGTATGATAACAGCAAAGAAATCAGACATTTTCAGGACCTAGTGATCCGTAGAGCTAGGGAGATGGCTCAGTGAGCAGCCCAGGTGCTGCTCACACAGAGGACCCTGATTCAGTGCTCTTTGCTAACAATCATCTGTATCTCCAATTCCAGGGTACTGATGCCTTCTTCTGGCCTCTATGGGCACCAGACACATGGTACACATACATACATAATACATACATAATACATACACACATGATACATACATACATATAGGAAAAACATGCATGTTCATATAAAGCAAAACTAAACCTTTTAAAAATGATAAAATAAATTCTGGTCAACTTGAGTATGGTGGGCTCACATCTGTAAGAAAACACTGAGAGGGCTAAACATGGAGGGTCACTCAGTGTCCAGACTACTCTAGGGTAGATATTGATTTTCGGGACAGCCAGTGAGACCCTATCTACTGAAAAAAGTAAAAATCTGTTCAAGGCATCATGGTGACCCATGCTTGTCATCCTAGCACCTTAGATGTGAAGGTAGGAGTTCAAGGCCATCCTCAGGTACATAGCAAATTTGAGAGTAATGTAGTCTACTCGAGACCACATCTTTTTAAAACATCTATTTAAGCTAAGACTCTATGACTCTTCATATTTTATATTATAAAGTTTAGTAAGGTAAAGAGCCCTTAAACTAAAGCCTATGATCTAGGAAATAGGTGATATCAACACAGAATGTCACAGATAATCTGTCAAACACTGCATCTCCTACTTGCAACTGCCTCTAAATAGGATCAAGTCTATTAATAATGTACTGACTATACTAAAAGGTGAGAGCCAATACAATGGTGTCACAACATCTATAACCTCACAGTAGCATCCAGCAATGTGAAATTTATTCCAATCAAGAAAGGAGATGAAAAAGTACGGAGGCAGAAAAGGGAAGAGAAAACTCCATTTACTAAAAATCCACTCAGATTCTACATTGAGGGGAAAAAATTCAGCCTCAAACTGACCTGCATTTTTACCAGGTTTGACCTGGAATAACAGCCTTAGATTAAATGCAAAAGTAACAAACAAAAAGTAATCCTACAGGTCTGGAGAGATGACTCATGGTTAAGAGCACTGGGTGCTCTTCCAGAGACCCTGGTTCATGTGTCCAGCACCCACAAGACAGCTTACAACTGTCTGTAACTACAGTTCCAGGGGACAACACCCTCACACAGGCATGAATGCAGACAAAATGCACATAACATAAAAGAAAATTAAGAAAAATCTAAAAAACAAAAACAAGCTTACTGATGACCCATATGGTGGGTGTGGAAGAACCGTATCTTCTGTAGAACTCTGGCTTAACAGCTTGTCTTCACTTCTGGATATTTGAATTTTAAGATAATTTAAAGGAATTATTTATGGTACTTCTGATTAATTTAGGAAGCAGGTCTTATTCTGTGGTGCAGCAGAAAAAAAGCCTTCCTCAGCTCTTTCACTGTTGTTATGGAGGCAACAGTCAGGTAGAACTATAAGTAAATAGACAAACTTCAGTTCTGCCTGCCACATGTAGATGAATGCAAAACAGTCCAAGGACTTCAAAAATCTAACAAGTTAAAAAAAAACCACTCATTCCAAATCAAAGAAAATAAAACCAAATATAGTTAAAGAACTTTCTTGTTCTATACTTAATCAAGTCTTTTCCTTGTCTCAGACTTGGAAAATATATGCCAGTTCACCATACCCAGCAAAGTCATTAAGACCTTCTTCATGCATTCCAGATCTATTTCCCCAAACACCCAAT
>LZPO01087276.1:86036-100331 GCA_001675575.1 Neotoma lepida | reverse complement strand
TTTGGAGTGTCCTGTCTGGCAAGTCTAGGAATTCAGAACTCCCACCCCTACCATCACTACCTGGAAGCTCCCTTTTTATCCTGAACAAATGTGTCCAGAAGGCAGTAACTCAGCTAGTCGTATAACATCCATATCCAAGAGCAGATATGAACAAATGCACCCATGCTGTCTGATTGCTTATGCTTATACTGTAGCTTCTCTATATTTACAGAGTTAGGTTGCAGTAAATGACATGATTCTTCCCAATTTAGGGAGTCTGTCTCAATTAAAAATTTATAAAATGCCACACAGACATGCTCAGAGTCAATCTGATCTAAAGAATTCCTCATTGTGAGTTTCTCCTCCCAGGTGAATCTAGTTTTATTCAGTCTGATAATAAAAATTAAGAATCACGCTGCCCCAGCATCACTGCCAGGCTTTGAGGAGATTTCTTTTAGCATCCAGAGATGTGGTTCTCAACCTGTCGGTCACCACCCCATTGGATTGCATATCAGATATCCTGCATATCAAGTATTTGCGTTATGATTCATAACTGTAGCAAAGTTAATGTTGAGAAGCAATGAAACAATATTATGTTTAGTGTTCACTATACATGGAGAACTAATATTAATGCTGTTTAAAGGATCAGAGAAGTAGGAAAATTGAGAACTTTTGATCTGGAGTGTCAATGGGACTCTAGTGTCTATGTTCCTAAATTTGAAGAGGTTTGCAAAGGATTTTCATGAATATCCATTATTCTATTGGAAACTCATGTTCTGTGTGGCAGACGACAGCCCTCTGGCCACTTTTACTACCCAGTAAGAAAAGTCCAGTTTGTGCTACTCAAGGGAGTGGACAACACCCCACTACAAACGTGCTAACAACACAGATTATAGTCTCACAGAGCTCCCTGACCACATGATACTCCTATGGTACTTGTTCCTAGGCTTTCCCAGTCCCTTCCTCTGGCACAACTCTGCCTAGCTGTTTCCTATAGGCTCTTTACCAGGAAGTAGTTTAAGAAGTGTCCTTTATTCTCAATCAGTATTAGGTCTATAAAGTCTTGTGGCAAAGGTGATAAGGAGATGCAGGTACTTATGAAACTATAGCATACATAAATATCTATGATATCATTTCCTTGTGTATATACAATTTCAGTAGGAGATAAAAATTCAGTGCCACACAAGGAAAGTCCTCAAGGATTTCCATTCAATTGGAGAGAGAGCTCTGGCTTTGGAGGAAGGAAGTTCTGAAGGGCTTCCCTTGTATCCCAGAAGAGGCTCCTGGAAAGGTCAGCATGATTTCCAGTGTATTAAAAGGAAAGCTCATTAACAGAGAAGCATTGTCACTTCCCATGACATCAGCAGCTCTTTCCTGGACAATCTATTGTATCCTGGAGAGCAGTACATCCTCTGTGATGTCACCTAAGTTGTGGCCACACCAACTGGCCTTGAGTAGTTCCTTCAATGTCTTCACCATTCACCAATGAACACAATGGCAAGACTGAGGAGTCTACCTGTGAGAGAGAATGGACATTGTAGAGAGACCAGAGAATGACAGAAGAAACCTGACCTTCAGCCTCAGTGCAAAACATGAGGAAAGGAATGATCGAGAGAATGATGCAGTAGGATCTCTGCAGGCAAACTGAAGCTTCCTGGAGGATGTGGGCTTGAGCTGAATTTTCGAGTACTACAACATAAGAGGTTGGAGTCTCTGGGAACAAACTGGCCTTCCTTGTGTGTCATGGCTTCTGAAATTCAAGAATCCAAGCTATTAATTGTTCTGGCTCAGAGATCAGGAACTGGTAAGGCCAAAGCTTTAAACTGGGAACTCTTGGCTCCATTCCTTTTGGAGGAAAGGCATTAATGGGGTGGAGGGAGGGGGCAATGAGACTAATATTAAAGATGAGGAAATAAAGAGGTGTGCCCTTTTGAAAGCAGGACACCACTGTGGTTTAACCAGAATGACTGGCTTTTTGTACTGCCCAGATGCTGTGTGTGTACTGAATTGTCAGTGAGGTGACTTGTTGAGTCTGGTGACCATGTCTTTGCATGTCTTCTCCATCAATAATTATATGCTTGGAGTGTCCTGACAGGATATTTAGGGACTCTCTAAATCACTGGGATGGTTGTAAATGATGACAATTTTTTCCTGACTTGTAAACCAGAACGTGGACTCTGCAGCCAAATTGAATCCTGAGACTGCAGCTGTGAATAAGCCTAAGGAGGCTATCTCCTTGATTATTTGGAGCATATGCTATAAGGAAAGAGAAAACCAGATGGCTGAGATAACTACCTCGCTTCAGATAGAGGAGCGAGCTGAATTTCTCATAGAGGACATCTCAAGCCTGGAATCAAATAATTTGGGGTGTCACTGAGTCATTGGCATACAAACTTTCTCAGACATTTAATTAGGACTCGGGGTGGCCCGTCCATTTTTTCTGCCTTGTCACACTGAATGTTAACTTGTGTTCATGTTCCCCCAGGGTGCACATGGGAGCCACCATCCACTCAAACCTTCCTCACCAAGATGTAGGTGAAGCAGAAGGTGGAGGTACAGCAAATGCCCATTGAAAGGAATTAGCAGTGAGATCATCTCATCTTTATCCCTGAAGAAGCATGAAGAATAGATATTCATTGTTTCAAACCCTGTGGTTTCAATATGAGGTCTGCTCTCTCCTTCTTAATTCATTTTATATAAGGTCTGTGTTTCTGGTAGGCTGCATTATGCGGATATGCCTTTGCCCAACATGATGTCTCTAAATGCTTCCCAGAGGCAGAACTTCAGACCTGCACAGGAATGACATGGAACACAGATTATTCTGCTTTTTCTAAAATCAAACAAACAAACAAAACCAGAGACTGTGGCATGTGTCATATTACTCATTGATTGTGGCAGTAGTCTGTGAGTTCCCAACATGCATTTTCATTTGAGGAGATTCTATCCGGTGGTGGCTAGTATGAGAACTTATTTGCTGTGAATTTGTGTTGATATTTTGTTATTACTTGCTTGGAAATACCTTGTGAGTTGGATTCTCCAAGTAGCAGTTGGAGAGGCCGGGTCACACATCTTAGTGTGTGGATACAAGGCCTGAGTCTGATCCCTGCTCCTTGTGTTTCTCTATGAGATAACACACCTGCATTTATGCAGCATTCAGTTGATAGCATTCTCTTCCTCTCACTCAGTCTCTCTCTGTCTTCCCCATGTATCTTTTTCTCTGTCTCTTTCTGTTTCACAGACAAAAGTTTATGTGTTGTGCATTTTTCTGTGTTTGTGCATTTGTGCATGTATTTCTCACTAGTCCCTGCAGTCAGGGATCTGTGGTTGGGCCTGAGCAGTTAGTTGCCTGTCTCCTAGTTCCCTGGTAATACCTTGGTAAATGTTGTGTGCCTCACTCTGAGGATTGCAGTTCTGCCAGGGTGCTTAACTTTGTTCCACATAGATATCCCCTTAGCAGGCTGAGAAATCTGTCATGATGTTGAGTCCAATCCTCAAAAATGCTCATGATGTTGTTTTGGACGCCATTGTGCCAGACACCATCATTGAGAATGTATGTTTGAAGACAGAAAAAAAATCTTCACAGCTTCTGGAGTGCACAGACCTGTAGAGTAGAACACACCCTCAATTCATGTACTACTTGAGGCCTATATTCATGGTGTTCTTACCTCCAGGGCCAGGACCTCCCCCCAGCCAAATCCTTTTTATGAAAAGCTCAAAATGGAGCATAAGCATGTCAGGTCACACATGCAGAGTTTAGAGAATGAGAACATCAACGCTGAGAATTTTAATCACCTATCCAGGGAGTTAGTCCTGTGTTATTAAATGCCTGTCTTTCAGGGGACCACAACATGCAGTGGCCAACTCTGACTTTCTTTGTCACTGCACTGCAGAGTCTGAAACTCTGGTTTCAGCCTTTGTGCCTCGGAGCAAGCTTCCTTATGAAGTAGTGCTTTGTCTTATTCTTCTTGCNCTCAGCTTTGCCAANAGTNAAAGTGACTGTTAGCTCCTCCCAACCNNATATTGTCATACTTCATAGCCTCTAGGACCATTGTTTTTCAACCTTCCTCATGGTGTGAGCACTTAAACATGATATTCCAGCAAAGGCTCCTAGAAAGGTCAGCTTGACTTGTAATGTATTATAAGGAAAGCCCATTAACAAAGAAGCAATGTCAGTTTCCATGACATCAGCAGCTCTTTCCTGGACAATCTATTGTATCTGGAGATTCGTGGCATCCTCTGTGATGTCACCAATGTTGTGGCAACCCCACTGGCCTTGAGGAGTTTCTTCATTGCCTTCACCACCCATCAATGAACATGATGGCAAGACTGAGGCCTCTACTTGTGAGAGAGAATAGACAGTGTAGACATACAGGGGATGACAGAAGAAAGCTGACGTGCAGCCTCAGTGTAAAACATGAGGAAAGAAATGAATGAGAGACTGGTGCAGTGAGTTCTTTGCAGGCAAACTGAAGCTTCATGGAGGATGTGGGCTTAAGATAAATCTTTGAGTACTGCGTCACAGAAGGTTGGAATCTCTAGGAACAAACTTGACTTCCCTGCTTGTCATGGCTCCTGAAATTCAAGGATTCCAGGCTATTAATTGTTCTGGCTCAGAGACCAGGAACTGGTAAGAACAAAGCTTTAAACTGGGAACTCTTGGCTTTCATTCCTTTTGGAGGAAAGGCACTGATGGGTTTGGGGAACATGAGACCAACATTAAAGAGGGAGGGATTAATTAGCTGTGCCCATTTGCAAGACACCACTGTGCTTCAACCAGATTGTGTTGTTAGGTACTGCACAGCTGCTCTGTGTGTCCTGCGTTGTCAGTGAGGTGACGTATTGAGTCTGGTGACCATGTTCTGGCCTTGCATGTCTTCTCCATCAATATCTGTATGCTTAAAGTGTCCTGTAGGGTATTTGGGGAAACCTCTATATCACTGGGATGATTGTGACTCATGGTAATTTTCTCCTGACTGGCGAATCTGTACACCTGGACTCTGCAGCCAAGTTGAATGCTGAGTCTGCACTTGTAAATAAGCCTGAGGAGGATATCTCCTTTTTCATTTGGAGCATATGCTATAAGATTAGAGAGAAGCAGATGGCTGAGATAACCACCTCCCTTCATGTTTTGGAGAAACCTGAGTTCCCCAGGGAGTGCATCTCAAGCCTGGGACATAATAATTTGTAGTGTCAGTGAGTTATTGGCATGGGAGCTTTCTCAGATACTTGATTAGGACTCAGGTTGGTTTGTCCATCTTCTCTGCCTTGTCACACTGAATGTTAACTTGTGTTCATGTTCCCACAGGGAACATAAGGGAGCCATCATTTCCTCAAACCTTCCTCACCAAGATGCAGGTGAAGCCGAAGGTGTGGAGACTGACATCTCAGCTACAGAAAATGACCATTGAAAGAAATTAGCAGTGAAATCACCTCATCTTTATCACAGAAAATGCATGGAGAATAGGTATTCATTGTTTCAAACCCCCTGGTTTCAATCTTTGGTCCAAATTGTCATCATTCATTCACTTTATATAAGGTCTGTGTTTCTGGTAGGCTGCATCTTGAGGATATGCCTTTGCCCAACATCATGCATCCAAATGCTTCCCAGAGGCAGAACTTCAAACATGAGCAGAGATGACATAGGGACAAAGGATATTCTATGTCCTCTAAAAAAAACCCACAGCTTGTGGCATGAGTCATATTACTCATGGAATGAGGCAGTAGTATGTTAGTTCCCAGCATGAATTTGGAGAAATTTTATCTAGTTGTAGCTAGTTTGACATGTTAGTTGCTGTGAGTTTGTGTTTATTTTTTTGTTGCTTGGAAAGACCTCATGAGTTGGAATTTCCAAGTAGCAGTTGGAGAGGCCTGGTCACACATATTAGTGTGTGATTTCAAAGCCTGAGGCTGATTCATTTTCCTTTTGTTCCTTTCTGAATTGACACAGCTGTATGCATTTATTCAGTATCCTATTGATAGAGGTTTCTCACTCTCACTCAGTCTCTCTCTGTTGCTTTATGTATCTACTAGTCTGTCTCTCTGTCTTTCTCACACACATGTGTATGTGTTGTGCATTTTCTTTGTGTGTGTGCATTTGTGCATGTATCTCCTCCTAGGCCCTGTATACCGGGACCTGTGGTTGGGCCTGAGCATTTTCCTGTCTCAGTGTTCTCAGGTGATACCTTTGTAAAAATTGGGAGCCCCAGTTTGAGCATAAGAATTCTGGCAGTGTACTTACTTTAATTATTCATAGATATCTCCTTGGGGAATTTATCAATCTGTCATGATGTTGAGTCCAATCTTCAAAAATGCTCATGATGCTCTTTTGGACGCCATTGTGACAGGCACCATCATTGAGAATGTATGTTTAAAGACAGGAGAAGCCTGGTGGTGGTGGCGCACGCCTTTAATCCCAGCACTCGGGAGGCAGAGGCAGGCGGATCATTGTGAGTTCAAGGCCAACCTGGGCTACTGAGTGAGTTCCAGGAAATGTGCCAAAGCTACACAGTGAAAATCTGTCTTGTAAAAAATAAATAAATAAATAAATAAATAAATAAATAAATAAATAAAAGAGAAACATCTTCACAGCTTCTGGAGGCCACAGACCTGTGGAATAGACACTAGGAATCTGCTTTGACAACTATTTCAGCAAGCCTACTGAGAGATCTCATGTAGCCCCACCTTGCATCTTTGAAATGCCCTGCTTCTGCTGGGCTATAGTCAGGATAGCAAGTTTAATATCTACGGGAGCTTCCCAGTACATAGGAGACAGGATGTGGCATCCCATGGCCTCCAGTAGTCTAGAAAACACCCTAAATTCATGTAACAATTGAAGTCTGTATTCATGGTGTTCTTTACCTCTAGGTCCAGGACCTCCAACCAGCCAAATCCTTTCTACTAAAAACTGAAAATAGAGCATAAGCATGTCAGGCCACATATACAGAGTTTAGAGAATGAGAACATCAAGGCCCCAGAGAATTTTAATCATCTGGCCAGGAGTGAGTCTTATATTGTCAAGTGCCTGTCTTTCAGGGGACCACAACATTGTGCAATGGCCATCTCTGATTTTCTTTGTTGCTGCACTGCAGAGTCTGAAGCTCTGGTTCCAGCCTTTCTGCCTCTGAACAAGCTTCCATAGCAAATAGTGCTTTGTCTTGTTCTTCTTGCACTCAGCTTTGCCAGTAGTGAAAGACATTGTTAGCTCCTCCCAGCCCCATAATATCGTACTTAATAACTTCTAGAACCATTGTTTTTCAACCTTGCTAATGCTGTGACCATTTAAACACAATTCCTCATGTTGTGGGGACATTCCACCATAAAATTATTTTTCTTGCTACTACATAACTGGAATTTCACTATTGTTACCAATCAAAATGTAAATAACTGTTATGCAAGATATCTGAGATGTCTCCCCTGTGACAGTAATTCCATCACCAAAGGAGTCTATGACCCATAGGTTTAAAACCACCGCTATAGAAAAAAGTAGAATTTGTAACATGAGAGGAGTATCATGCAGGGTGTTAGGCCTGTTGACATATGACCTCTAGACCACTTGGACCTCCTACCCTCACTCAGAGGGGATTTGTCCCCTACTTGCTGATGTTTCCTCATATCCATGGTCAGGTAAGGGCAGATTGGGGAACCTCTTTTTTAACTACAGTTACTTAGGTTTGTTTTGTTGTTGAGGTATTCAGGAGTGGTATGATTCTTTCTGGAATTCGTTTTTCTCTTTTTGGCCTCTAAATGCAGCTTTCACAATTGTATCCACCTCTTGTCTCTGTCTCCTTCAGGAAACTTAGGATCAGTGTGCTTGATGGGGTATGGATGCAGAGGTGACAGGAGGTGTCAGACAAAGGCTTACTATCCATCAATCTACAGTAATGTCTCAGCTGAAGAAGAAGGTAGACTTGCTGGGGGAAGAGAAAAGAAACTGCTAGATGATTGAGTCCTGCTGCAGTAGTCCTTGGCGGACTTGAAAGTGTTCTGTAAGGACCAAGAGGAAGAGATCAGACAACTCCAAACAAAGAAAGAGCAGGTAAGGACAAGCAAGTGGTTCAAGGTTAGGTCCAGCACCATTTCCTCATGCAACATTAGCCTCTCTACCCTTCAACCCACTTGTGTTTTATTTCATCTCTGTCTCTGTCTCTGTCTCTGTCTCTGTCTCTGTCTCTGTCTCTCTCTCTCTCTCTCACACACACACACACACATTCAGCCCCACCACCCCTTTCATGACATCCAATTGTTTATTTTTCTGTCCTTGCACCAGTATTTCTGGGAAGTGAGTCTTTTGTGAGAATCATTTGGCAAATAAACCTTGCTTCTCTGCCTGAATTTCAGACAAATGAGGGAGGTGGATCACTCACATATTACATACATGCATGTCATTATGATGGAAGAGGTGCTATGTACAGACTTGAGGAAATAAGTTAAAAGTCCAGCACCATTTGCTTCTGGCTCATTTGCTGTTCAGGGTTCATGTGCTATCACAGTGGGAAAAGCAGATTGCAATTAGCAGAGCCCCCTTCAAAGGTCGAATGAATCATTCTCTTTGTCACCTTGTTGGATGGCAATGGCCTTTCTTCCTTTCATTCTCTGCATGCCAAGATCATCACTTCACCATGCCAAACTCTTGGTTCACACTTACCTAAACTCAGTGGGAGTTTGGCATCAGTGTTCACTGGGTTTTTCATTGACATATTCTACCATCATGGAGCTTACAGTATTGAGCTTACTGGTTTTCCAGGGATGTTAAAAAGACTCGTGACAGGTGGAGTGTTTGGGTAGGAGATCTGAGGCTTCAAGGCAAAAAGCTTTCCAACCAACATTGTCTGGCCAACCAGAGAATAATCCCCTATGCAAAATTAGTCCCAAGGAATTGAGAGCAGTCATTGGAGTCTTGCAAAAGAACTTGTGTGCTTAGTCTAAACTTATGTACTTACCTAGTATGATATTGATTTATCCTCACCTTATTTCCTTATTTTGCACTCTCTCTTTCCCTATTTGTCTCTCTGTCTCTCTGTCTCTGTCTCTGTCTCTCTCTCTCTCTGTGTCTTTGTGTTTTTTTTTCTATGCATTGTAGTGGTGTAGTCTTTATGAGAGCTGATAAGACCATTGGATGACAACCATGTAAAGAGCAGCTGATGTCTTAATTGAATTAAGTAGTCTGCTCAAGATGAGAACTCAGATCTGGTTGACACAAAGGGAGATCACTTGTCAGCAATGAAGGTTCTTCCTTAATCCTAGGTGGCAGAGAGGGAGAAAAGGGTGCTTCAAAGCTGCAGAGAGGATGGCCTTTTTCCATGATATTAAAAAGAAATCCAAAGAGTGAGTAGGTAGCCAAAGAAGGTTCAGTCAATGGTGGAGGAGACTCCCTGTTAGGGTAAGAAAAGCATTTGCCAATTGAAAATGATCATAGATAATTATCTGTACTGATGACAAGTATAAGGGAATATATTTAGGAAAGGGTGCTTTGATCATGGGTGTCATGTTATGTGTAGAGTTAATGTGTGTGTTGGGGTGTTTCTGTGGTGTGAAGATTATTGATATGCCTACTTTATTCACTGAAGGGTAGTATGCCATGGGACCAGTTCCTCTTATGAAATAATAGTTGGCTGGGAACACCAATAAGATTTTTCAGGACCTATATCATGGCCCCAACATTCAGGGAACAGGTGAGAAGCAGGGTTTTATTTTGGATATTTTACTATCAATTTTATCCAAGGTAAGTATTTTATGCATACTTTCAAGTCAATTATATTGGTTTTGATTCTGCCAATGAAGAAATGGCCCCGTCCTTAAAAGTTGGACTGCAGCTGGTATTATAACACTGAACTAATATACCTTATGACACTGGCTGCACTCTGTGTACAAGCTGCTCAAAGATTTTTGGTGGTGAATGTCTTCTCCCCTAGTATTGCAACTCTAGAATGAGAAATTTAGTTTCTGAAAGGTATCTGCCACAGGATGAGTTTTCCTTTATATGCCTGCCTTCAATACGATTTTTATTGCATTTTATAGACTGAATCATGAAAAAGAGATAGATGTTATTTTTTGTTCTTTTTTTTCTTTTATCCTCCCCCTTAGCAGCTGCCCAAATTCTCTATATGATGCTCTCTAAAATGTTGGAACCACAGATTTGATAGCACTAGAGAAGACTGAATATATTGTCCCTGCTGAACCTGATGTCCATATTGTAGCTGAGGAACCTGAACCACCATCCATGTCAGTATGTTGCTATGGCATACTGAGAGGATCTTGGACTCTTTCTTTTAACTCAGCATCAGTTTTTATTTCTGAGGCTTCTGGACCCTGTTCCAGCTAATTGTGGGGTTCCAGTCATTCTTCTATTTTTGTAGTCTCTTACCATTAAAGTGGTGTCATTCCTACTAGATGAGTTTGTCATATATGGTGATCTCTTTATAGAATTGAGTATTTCATTGGTTCTTTTGTATGGTTGTTTTTGGTTTGATTTTATTAGTATTAGCTCAGTATTCTCTGGTGCACTATGGTTTAAAATTCAGAACTCATTGACAAGAGTTTTGATCTTTGTTGTCTCTTTCTGACTAATGATAATTCATTTTTATGTTTTCAACATATATTTGTGTGTGAACTCACACATATTGCATTCACTCAGGTGTAAACACACTGTAACTCACATTTCAATGGTGGATTAGAATAGCTTACTGGTGTTCAATGCCTTTTTGCTACCTTTTTAATGAGGAATCAAATTCAGGCTTGTTGACATGTATCTTTACCTGCTGAACCATCTACTAGTCCATAATTTCATAAATTTAGATATTTATACCAATAGATTTTGACATCCATCTTGCAACATCTTTTTTATAATTTCCAATATTCTATTATTTTCACACATTTCAGGAATGTTATGTTTCTACCACTATTTGGGTCTAAGAATTTTGGAACCCACTCCCAATTTCTTTAGCATCTCACTGATTATTCAGTGTTTTATTTTCTAGCCTCCGTGTGTTTGTACATTTTCTATGGCTTATTTTTGTTCTATTTTGTACTTCTTTATACTGTAATTTTATAAAAACCAAAGGTCCTTCAGTTACCTTGTTTTTGAGATTTGCTTTGCATAAATTCATTTTGCTTTGCATAAAACCATTTTGAAAAGAAATTGCTTAGGCTGCTGATTAAGTATGTATTCTGTTACTGTTCCTTGGAAAGTTCTGTAGATGTTAAATTAGTCCATATATTTGTATACAGTTTGTTCATTGGTTTCCTTTTGCTTTGATGGCCTGTGTACTGATAATAATCAAGTATTAAAATCACTCAAAATAATGTGTTCTATGCATTATCTCATATTCAGTAGTGTGTGCTTTATAAAATTGGGTACACCAATATCACAACAATATATGTTTATGGACTGTTGTTGAATGTTTCACTTTATCAATATGTAGTGACTTTCATTTTCTCATTCACCAATTTACATTTAAACTGTACATTATTCTTGTTTGTTCCCACCTGATTTTCTGTCTATTTCTTTGGCACTGAAATTCATTTGCTGCANGTACCAAATAGCTCTATGTAATTGAGTATTATTATAAGGTGTACTATGTTTGTTTATATTGAATTTGTTTAACTCTGTGAAGCTATGTTACTGTTCCTGTGTAAAACACCTGATGGTTTAATAAAGAACTGATCAATGGCAAGGCAGGGGAAAGGATAGGTTCTGTCTCTTATACACATCTAGATGTGTATAAGGGAAGTATATATAATAGAAGAAAACTAGGAGGAGAGATCTAATATCGAGGAGCCAGAGAAGGAGGAGGAGGCCAGGGACCAGCCACCCAGCTACACAGCAAGCCACAGAGTAAGAGTAAGATTATCAGAATTTAGAGAATGTGAAAAGCCCAAAGGCAAAATATAAAAGGGCTAATTTAAGCAAAGCTGTCTAGAAACTAAGCCAAACTAAGACTAGGCATTCACAAGTAAGAATAAGCCTCTGTGTATGCTTTGTTTGCGAGCTAGGTAGAGGGCCACCCAAAGAGCAAAAACTTCCAAAAACAGCTCTATCCCATTTATACATATTCTGTCAGGCCATGTATTTACAATATTGGAATATGAGACAATTAAAAGTCAGAATTATGTCAAGTTGTAAAATAATTACTGTCATTTTGTTTTTTCTAAAAAATATTTTTCCCAATACTTAGTTGGTTATATTCAGTTTTAATGAAATGTATTCCTTTCAGTATTATCATTGTTACCTTTGTAAGGTGATTTGGCTTTAAAAAAATCAAGTAACTTCTCATTTACTATATCATGTTTTAGTTTTTCAAGGTAGCTTTTTAAATGTTTTTCGTCTAATGATGTGTATGGGCTTTCTCACATATATTTACATTCAGCCTTCCCATTTCTTCTTGCTTTGATTTTGGGAAAGGTTACTTATAAGCTATTATTTCTGTCTATTTTTATGGAATACATTATCAGGATACATTAAGATGTTTGTATTTAGCTACCTTAAATCCCCCAAAGATGAATACATTCTGATGGTAAGGTATCTTTTATATTATTCATTAAAAATATTCTTTAAAAATAGAATTTTCAAGAAAGCACTACTCAATTTCACCCAAGGAGAAAAATGACATTATTNTAGGCTATGATAGGCAATACCAATGGTTGTTAGAAAATTTAAGCTGCCTTGTCCAAGGCTTGTAAAATTCTAGTTTTGTCCATATTCTGCAAAGCCTTTTGATACTTCATAAATTATTTGAAGTATAATGAAACTATGAATAATCCAAATTATTGATCATAGTTTGAATGACTGATGTAATAGTAAAATTTACCCTAAAGCTTTCTCTTTTAATTACCAATAACCTCATATGACAAACAAATCACTGCAAGTATCAGTGATATTTAAAATGCTAATTTATTCATAGTAGACACATGGACTCAGGTGGAAAAGTATTAATATTTAAAAGGAATATAATGAAAATGGCATGAGTAAGTCATGGGCACAAGAGTGGGGTTGTCTCCATTCTCCTTTTATGAGAAGTAGAATATACGGAGTATGTCTTATTGTTCATCAGTCCCTGGAATGATGGAATGATGTCTTCAATAATGTGCTATTTGAGTGTGTCTGTTAAATGAATGTGTGTTTTCCTGTCTTTCAGTTTGACTGTGTCTTCTTACATTGGAAAAATATTCACTCCCTTATTTCTTCCACTTATTCTCACCTTGCCCATGTGGTCAAGTTGCCCTAAGAAAAGAGAATGAAGTGCAGTTGTCTTCTTTTGAGTGACAAGAAGTTGAATAAGTTAGAGGCACAAAAGTAGTGTTGGCTTCATTCTGGATATACAAGAACTCCAGTATAAGGAATATGTCTAAGTGCTCATCAATTTACTGAAATGGCATAATGATGCCTTCACTGACATGCATGATAGGCTGCAACCACAGTGGTAGCTAGGGGATTGGAGAACGAAAAGCAGTTAAAGGTCAGAGAGATACTTGTGCCTTTTGGATAAAGTAAATGAGAATATACTGTGAGGTCATGTGTCCACATGATTTAGCATGGGGAGGTGTATTAGATTGTGACAGACTGATCATAATTGTTGCCTGGTAAAACTGGTGGAATTCTCTGTAACAATAGCATGGTCTTAAGAAGCAGGGAGGAGCTATGCTGCAGTATTGTCTTTGGATATTTTACTCTTCCAATGTAATTGCCTTTGTACAACCTTTAATATCAGCTTACATTGGAGCATTTGTTGTATGAAACAAAACACTAAATAAATGTCTTTTTGCCTCATACTTACTTTTCTATGTAACTAGCATATTGGGATGGATGGTCAAACCTAGTTCATTGGGGTTGCTCAAGCCCAGCCTTTTACCACAAAAATTATGAAAATTAAATCTGGATAAAAGAAAATAATAATAATAATAATTATAAGAGTAGAAAGCATAATGGACAAATAAGACCAAGCAGGAGAATAAATTTCAGGAATGGAAGACAGCATCAAAGCAATAATACATTGAGACATATATAAAAGAAAAAAACTTGACCAATATTTCTAAGAATTCTAGGATATGTGCAGTAATAGCAAACCTAAGAATCCATAGGACAGAAGGAGTGAGCTGAGGCAAAATCTAAAGGCATAGACAATTTATTCAATAAAATTATAGTCAAATCTTTCCCAGAATTAGAGAATTAAAGGTGCAGACAACCATTAGAGGCATATTGAACCCAAATTAGACATGACCATAGAGGATCTACATGACATGTAATGGTCCAGATGTCAAATTACAAAGCAAGCAATACTAAAAACCAAAAGGGGAAAACAACTCATGTAGAGAGGCCAA